>CAJHNH020003542.1:81483-106483 GCA_905116865.2 Candidula unifasciata | reverse complement strand
GACAGACAGACAGACAGACAGACAGACAGACAGACAGACAGACAGAGAATGAAAGAAGGAATTAGGTGAAAAATAATTCTGACAATCATAGTTTGCGGTAGGTATTCATTGTAATAAGAGAGTAATAACGGTACTACGGCATCTTGTATACCTGGATCCAATTATCTTTCCGTTTATCCTACACATCTTTTCCATTGACGCTGTGATAATATATCGGATGTGCTGTCTCATTTAGATACACACGTTGGCTGTGTTTCAGAGTTGAAAATTATTATGATGCAAATCAGTGACTAATACGTTCATTCTGACCCATTAGCAAGACACTAAAGACAGGCTGGTGTGGCGGAGAAATTTAAACATGTTGAACGAATTAAAACAAACGTGCACTTGACAAAATAAATATAAATGTATCCCTATAATGCTGACCTATTTATCCACAGGCAGAAATATGAGTGGGAAAATATTAGCTACGTGTCGAACCAAATCATTCCAATCTTCATCAAGCTCACATGCAGAGAGAAATCATATTTCACAAAGCAGGCCTATCCAGCCGTAAGCACGCCATTTTAGCCTCTGTCCGAATCTTTCCTTAGACCATGCAGTTTCTGATTTGTTTGTTTGTTTTTGTTATTGGTTGCTGCAAGAGAAATTCTGCGAAAGGTTTTATTTTTCTATTATCCAAAGTATTTTAGAATTTTTTGTTGGATGTGTTGCATAATTTGCTATTGCGGGAGTCCCTTTCATACAATTATTATACTATCGCCGCCCAAAAGGAGTATTTTAGGGCGAGCTTCAGCAAGGAAGAAGTCCCAGGGAAGACAGAAAAAGCCCCATAACGACACTCAAAACTACTCTCAATTTCTTTAGCATCAACACAGCGACATGGGAGTGGGGGGGGGGGGGGGGGGGAGGGTTGCTGCACAGGACCTTTCTAGATGGCGTACATCGCTCATGCATGTCACATCAGCCTGCAGGGCAGCGGGGGTTGCACAGGCAGAGAAACGGAGGCAGACTAGAAAGAACCGTATCTCTTATTCCACACTTACTGCGGCTTCCACCTGTTGTCCGCACTGCTAAGAAACCTTCCAGTCTCATACTTGACTAATCAGCCACCTTTGTACTTATAAGCATTGATCATTAGTGCTAAACACGAACAGTCCAACAAAATATGTATCTAAAATAGTTGTTCTAGATCAGGAGCGGGAAACTGTGGTCGGGGGAGCTAATTTGACTTACGAGGTTGGTGTGTAAATGACTATATAATGTATTTTAACCCCTCCCTACCACCTTTTCCCCATTTTCTGCAAATAACCAGTTTGAACAGACACACTTAGGAATATGCATAAGCGCTTCAGCTGGCGAGTGTGTTATGTTTATAATCCATTTTTTTCTTTTAGCCTGGCACCTGGTCGGTAATTTTAAGTTTGGCCTGGTGAGAAAAGAAACAGGTTCACTACACCTGTTCTGGACGTCAGATACATTTTCTATTAATAATTAAACCAAATTTCGAAACAAATTCACGACTCATTATCAACAAATAACTCGAGAATCACTGATGACAAGCATTCTGTGCAAGTAAGTGGGGATGCTTGTATCGTTGTAGCAGACACTTTATTTGGATATAGATCCTTGGCAGGAACTGATTGTAACAGACTGGGTATGAAAGAACCAGCACCCAGTAACCTCTTCAATCAGACGTCAGCCATCGACGGATTTTTTTTTTTTTTGGAGTCTGCATTTATGCCAATTTCTATATAAACATGCGGCACTTGTAGCGACAAGTCAGACATGCAAGGTAAACGAAATATCAGTATGTATAAACCTTATTCTACGTCTGTTCATAGTTTAGTCTCAGGAAATATTATAATGTATAATTCAAGATTTATGCATGGCTATTGTTTAGTGTACAATAAATATCAAAGTGTATATACTTTCCGCTACATCTGTCTAAAGTTGACGTACATGAACTTTTCAATTGAATATACACCCCTCTATCTGTCCAATATTGAGTATTCAAGAAATATCAATATGTACTTTTCTCTATATCTGTTTAAAGCTGAGCAAAAATGAAATATCAAAATGTTTATGCTTGTCTCTATATCTCTCCAGAGTTTAGTGTATAGGAAATATCGAAATATATATACTTTCCTCTTTATCTGTCCGAAGCTGAGTCTACAGGAATATCCAAATGTAAATGCTTTCGGATAAATTTGTCCAAAGTTAAGCGTGCAGTAAATATTAGTATGTACAAAGAAAACCTCTGGTGACGTCTCCACAGTCTTCGTAAAAACTGCACCTACGTCACATCACGATAATGTTTAGGTGTACGGCCTTTCCATTTAGCATGGTTACCCCATGAAACAAACCTAAGATCGTGAGAGTGGAGGCAACGGTTTGACCGCTTTGCCACAGAGAAATACCCCCCCCTTCCCCCCCCCCCTTGCGTTGCAAGTTGATAAACCACAGGCATTGGGTATATTATTTTCCTTCCAAATCGGATATAGTTAGATGTATGACGTATTTTGGTTGCATGGCGCCCCAGAGGTAACCCACTAATTTTGCTTGTCTACTATATGATGGTCGACTTCTGTGGCTTAGACGTTGCGAACGACCTTCGTAATGCCAGGGTGCTGGGTTCGATCCCAGCTGCGGGCCTTGCGTTGGTTTCGACAGTGGTATCGAGAAGCCGACCGTCAGAAAGCAATGCCAAACGACCGGACGTAAATTTGCCTAGAAAACCACAACAGCCACAACATGCTCGTGTTGGTTCTGCAAAGTCCTGTAAAGGATACGACTGATTCCCTGTCCTCACTGTCCAAGCACTTTTCGAGCCCGCATTGGCCTCATCAGTCATCTTCGTACTCATACTTGATGAAAAAGAGTGGTCATCATCATCTTGATGGACAACACGCACACGCACGCACACACGCACGCACACACACACACACACAAAGGATACGCAACTAACTTAACTATGTAATGCTTCTTTTTCAGGGTTTTTTTATGGGGTTGGTTACATGGTCAATATGTTTGCATAAATGCATTTTTAGTGAAAATGCTTTGTGTAAGAAACATGCTTAATGTTCATTGAATCCTTATACTCGATGGTGTGTGTCAAGAACCTACTTACTGCCCTAAAGGCACATGGCTCGTACGCAGGCTCATGACAAAAATGTCTATCAAGAAACACAACTAACCCAACACGGATGGAGCATACACGTGAGTCTTTACTATATAGATTACAATAAAACACGGTTAGTTCAGTCCAGAGGTGGCTCGCAATCCTCCCCAACAGGCCCATCGGGGCTTCATAGTCACCGATCACACCTTGGCCATTACGTGTTTCCAGTTATCTAAAAAAAAGGTAAAGGACCCTTTTCACACCTTTAGGCGTATAGGGCATACAGGGCTAGACCGATAGTTTTATAGACCAATCGGCACTCAGGGTGGGTCGACCTGGGAGCCAAGGTCATTTTTGAAAAAATTTCCGGCTTCCCCAGGCGCGAACCCACGACCTTCTGATCCGCGGCAAGCGTCTAGCCGCTCGGCCACGGCGACTCCCTGTCTAGTTATTACCTGAGTCAAAACCAACGGCATCCGATACACGCTTTTTTTTACGACTCTGTAACTTATACTGTGACGGCAGTATTACTAGCTAGTTTGAGTGGGCAGACAATATATCACTTTACCATCTAACCCTACTCGCATAACCTCTCTCTCGCACTGTTTAATACATTCATGAAGTCAACAGAATAGCGAAACACGACTAACACTAAAATTACCATCCTACTAAACGCGCTGTCACACGAAATATATATACTCCTTTATGCCATAAATTCCATTATAATTATTTTAACCATCATTATTAGGCCCTAAAACAATGCAGAGGGCCCACGTGTTGTGTTTCTTTCTGCGCCTCTGTCAGTATCGTCACATTATCACCATTGGCATTCAATCATTCAGTCCGAAAACTGGTGTTGCAGACAGACAAACAGACAGACATATAGATAAATAGATAAATAGACAGAAAGACAGACAGACAGACAGACAGTCTTCTGACCCTCTATCTCTATCGCCTCCTGTACTCAGTAACTCTCTTCTCATTTGGCAATATGTTTATGCACAATATAAATATAATCATAACCGCGTTCTCTTGACAATAATGTGCTGGTTATACGATCTTTGTCAGCAAACTATACGATCTTTGTCAGCAAACTATACGATCTTTGTCAGCAAACTATACGATCTTTGTCAGCAAACTATACGACTCATTCAAGTCTCTTTATAATTTAAACCCTATAGAATCAGCCAATAGTTATCAGTCTCATTCTTTCACTATTTTGTCTCCTTTTCACTGATACATTCTTTGAAAAAAATTGTAAATGCAGATAAATAGACAGACAGACACAAACAGACAGACATATAGATAAATAGACAGACAGACAGACAGACAGACAGACAGACAGACAGACAGACAGACAGACAGACAGACAGACAGACAGACAGACAGACAGACAGACAGACGGACGGACGGACGGACGGACGGACAGACGGACAGACAGACGGACAGACAGACAGACAGACAGACAGACAGACAGACAGACAGACAGATAGACAGATAGACAGATAGATAGATAGATAGATAGATAGATAGATAGATAGATAGATAGATAGATAGATAGATAGATAGATAGATAGATAGATAGATAGATAGATAGATAGATAGATAGATAGATAGATAGATAGATCATGTGCTACCGTCCTGATGATATTCAGCAGTCTGAAGCTGTTGATTGTCAGTTGACGTGCCAAACGCTAACCATTCCATTCCCGGGCACATCTCTCTCTCCTCTCTCTCTCTCTCTCTCTCTCTCTCTCTCTCTCTCTCTCTCTCTCTCTCTCTCTCTCTCTTTCTCTGACAGATCTTTCGTTTACCTAGAAATCACGCGCGCCAGCGACATAACGTAGCCCTATCAAATAGCTCTGGGACGCTGGTGTGCGTGAGTAGTTCAGATGGCAGGATGCGCCGTGTACTTAAATTAGCTGTGGTGTTTGTGAGAAGCAGAAAATCAACCTTCTGCAATGTCAGTGTTGATGACAGTTTGGATAGCAAAGTATATGTTTGTGGTGTTTAGATTTAGTAAGGTGCTTATTGTAAGCAACAGTACCTATTTTCTCGTGTGATACATTCCAGTAAGTTAGTGTTAACCCACGGTTTTATATACTAACGGGAACTTTAATTGCGATGTAGTCTCTTTTGCAATAGCCTTCGTAACTTTCCCGAACTTTTCCGTACAGAATTTTTGGCTGATTTTATATCAAGGCCAGAACAGTTTTTATGACTCCAATTAGTTTTCGTGTGCGGCCCTTAGGTCAGTATAAATGTGGTCAATGTTGCCTTCGGTAAACTCAAAGTTTTGACATACCTGCTTTACTGGACATTTCAGAACCAATCCCAAATTTTTGTGGGAGCTGTTTCTCGAGATGACTAGGTCAAGTTTATGTTCAGTAGTTTACTATTACTTACTAAACGGACGTCCCTCGAGGCCAATGTCGAAACCAAAGCAAGGCAATCTGTTGCCAGTCATCCTAATCTGGGATTGAAAAGGGCACCTCAGAATTACGAAGTGCATTCTCAACGCCTATGCCACATTGTACACCAAATATGACTTTAATTGCGATGTGGCCTGTAGCGCATTTTCTAGAACTTGACTAATCGAAGCCACAGTTCCCGGTGTACATAAAAAATTTAAAAAAAAATGCATCATGTTACATATAAAATATATGTATATGTTTTCCGATAGTGCTTTAACACTATTAAAAAAAAAAAAAAAAAAAAAAAACCACACATTGAAAATCTTTACAATTTAATGAGGGAAATTAATTTGGGTAATCGATAGATTTAAGGCGTGTGGGTTTATTTGTCACATATTAAAAAGCGCCACTGGATAACTTTTTTTTTTTTCCCCGTTACATTTGGACAGGAAAACGCTCTAGGATTTCATATGCATGGTCATAATGATTTGACAACACTGGGATGTAAACTTCTTGTATATTAGTGATTTGAGAGGACACTAATCATCACAGCACTGCCGAAAGTTCCATAGGTGCTCCGATCTCCTCCTCGTTGGTTTCACAAGAATAAAACGACTGATCACATCCGTTCTGTGTTGATTAGTGGTCAAACGAAATGTCTCCTTGGCGAAGTGTTCAGTACTAACTGCTGCAGGCTGCACCTCCGTGTTTACCAAACTGGACAAGGATGTCGAGTCTTGCTTGTTCTAGTTATTTTTTCCGCGATATTCATCTCACATAGCATTAATGTCAACAGTCCTATTATATGTCGGGCCATTTGTGGTAACCGCCTTCTCCGCCAGATAATTCTTCACACTCATTGTCTTGACTATTGGCATAGCAATGCACAGAAGTTAAGGTAAAACGAGTTGTTCGAGATGCATTTAATGAGAGAATCCATTCTTTTCTGATGAAGTAAAATTAACTTATAATGAGCCCGCAGCCATCTTTTCATCTGTAGGACATCCAACTTTTACTTGCGATTTTATGCAAGTAATCGTAACTTGTAATGTGGTATGTGTTCGTTTAAGCAGAAAACTAAGTTACATTTAACGTATTTAATCGTCTTAGAAAAGTGGAATTAATTTTAGCTTTGTCAAATCAGGTGAGCAATACAGGTTACAAGAGCTATGCAAAACCCATCCAGATGTACTGAAGTAAATCAGTGTCAGTCAACCGATGAGTGTTAACAATCCCGTGGAGGCTGTAGAAATCTAGTTTTTGAAACGTTAAAACAAATGTCCTAAAATATTGTTTGTAACCCCACGAAAGAGACAATCTGCATTTTTTTGTTCGATTTTAGAAAGAAACAATGTGGAATGCGTCGTGACAAGCAGAAAGCAAGGACGTTAAATGATTCAATGGGAGACTAACTAAGAGGATGCTGGCAAGTTTGGCATCGGGGTATGAAGAAGAGAAGAAAACTGATGTAACAGAAAAAAAAAGAAGATAAGAAACTAATGAAAAGAAAAAAGAAAAGAAAAGGAAAAGAAAAAGAAGAAGAAGAAAAAAGAAGGAAAAGGAAAAGAAAAAGAAGAAGAAGAATAAGAAGAAGAAAGAAGAAGAAGAAGAAAGAAGAAGAAGACAAGAAGAAAAGAAGAAGAAGCGGAAAAGAGAATTAAAAAGGAGAAAGGAAAAAAAGAAAAAAAAGAAAGTAGAAAAAAGGGGAAAAAAGAACAAGGGGAAGAAGAAGAAGAAGAAGAAAGAAGAAGAAGAGCAAAGAAGCAGAATAGAAGAAGAGGAAGAAGAATAAGAAGAAAAGAAGAAGAAGAATAGAAGAAGAAGAAGAAGAGAGAATAACCAGAAGAAGAAGAAGAAGAAGACGAGAAGAAGTACATAGTACAGAACAAGAAGAACAAGAAGAACAAGAAAACAAGAAAACAAAAAGAAGAAGAAAAAGAAGAATAAGAGGAAAGAATAGAGAATAAGAAGTAAGAAGAAGAATAAGAAGTAAAGAAGAAGAAGAAGAAGATAAAGAAGAAGAAGAGAGAAGAATAAAAAAAGAATAAGAAAGTAAGAAGAAGAAGAAAGGATTAAAAAACAAAATTTTGAGTTAAAAGGAACATGAAAAGAAGTGTGTATGCAAGTCAGAGGTATGCAGCGCTGTCAAAAAAAAAAAAAAAAAGGCAGCGCTGTGTGTGTGAAGACAAATATAAGAGTAATATTAAACCGGAGGGAAGCGCAGGAGCTCTTTTCGACTATACCTTCATTGAGGAGACGCCACTAGGTAGACTAATAAATCTATGACTGCCGTGAAACACATTTCATATTCTCCCAACCTGAGTAATATTACACCCAATAAGCTCTCTTCACTTTACCTTCATTCACGCCATAGACTAATAAATCTATGACTGCCGTGAAACACATTTCATATTCTCCCAACATGAGATTACAATTAATCTGCCCTTCACATCATATCTATCTGAGTAGGCAACATATTACAAGTTGCTGACAGCTTAATCATCAGTGTGAGACAATTTTATCGTTAGTGCTACAGTATATCTAATAGCAAAGGTACATTTCAAATAGCGGGCTACTGGAATATTTCCACCACCACTGTTATCAGTGTTAAAACGTCGGTAACTGCTTAAAGTAGTTCTTTTGACAAATCAAATTGTAGTGTAAATGATTGTAACTTAAGTAAAGAACGTATTTTTTACTCTACCAAAGGCATAGTTCAAGTCGTATATATTTTTAAAACCAATAAACTACTCTATTGGTATTCTCCCCAAGATCCCTTCGGCAGTCTGTAAGATCCCTGCCTTTTTCCTAGTAAATATTTTGTTTCAGCAAGGCCGCTAGTCAAAGCTAACACACTAACATTTCCTGAACTTGTGTATTTAACTTTCTTTCTTTACATAGTAGGTCCCCTCCAAATTTGCAATAATTATTTGAAAATAATGAAACTTAGTTTAACTCAATAGCCGCACAGAGTGATTATATTTGTAGCACCACGAAACGGTTACAAATTGTCCTGTAGTCCAGTGTGGGTGGGTTATATATTATGTTCCCTGACACATGGACACAGGGCCAGTAATCGAATGTAAAGTAACTACACTAAACAAGTCTCAATTGATTGCATAGCCATATTAAATTGGGAAATGGTCATGCAAGAAATAAATCACCATGAACTTTCTCTAGCCTGATAATTGATTTGTGCTTCAGATGTGAAAATCTCAGACATCATTAAATATCCTGCTGGATCCAGTGTTAGCTCCCATTGCTGTAGCGACTCTTAGATCTGGAGCTGCAGTGCGCAACTAGAGAATTAATTTCACAAATTTATTTCAGATATCGAAATATTGAATGTAACAGAACAAACTTTTGAACATACAGCATTATAGCAATTGGAAGATTGTTTCTTGTTAAAGGCTCGACATTCTAGTTGTCATAATTGTAGCTATGAGTTCCGCCTTCTGTGCTAAATAGAGATTTTGTTATCATCAAAGAATTGGAAATTTCTGAGTCTTCTACAGCTTGGAGATGAGAAATTGGCAGAAAAGTGACCTAACTGTAAGTAACTAGACGTTTGTCATGTGCACGTACATTTGTAAGATAGCTTACGTATCTAAAAAAAAAAAAACATATGTGTATATTTATCAATGGGAACTCGAATACGTAGCCATGGAGCAGCCATCTTAGTGCTCTAGTCACTGCAGTGACTATGATGGTCATGACAGTCACCAAAGCAATAACATGGCTCGAGACACGGACATTTACTTAGTGCCTCAATAAGTATGCTAAGGAAGCTAGAGATGGGCTCTGTCCGAAGACAGTAGTTGGAGTCTCTGAAGCTGTCGGGGCTGACCAAAATCAGTTTCATATTTGTGCCTGGATATGTAGGAGTGCAAGAAAAATGAAGATGCTGAGATGTTAAATGCTCTACGATTACGTCGTTTGCAAGAACCAAGTGATGTCTGTGAATCTGCAACTATGACCAGACGGCAAAAATAATATTTCTAAAGAAGTTTTGCTAGGCAAGAGCACTATGCAGGAAGCCAAAGACGAACGAGAAACCAACGCAGAACTGGTGTTGTCAGCTACTACACGAGATTTACCAAAGAGGGGATCCAAGCACTTATGAACTGAATGAATCGATGTGCAATATGGATAATCTGTCAACTAGCTAACCTACCAAACTAACTAACTAACTATGTAGCGACAGTAGCGCAGTGCCTAGCTGCTCGCCTGCCGACTTGAGGGTCGTGAATTTGAATTCAAATTAACATCACACCTGATTTAATTTTAGAATGGTCTTTGGCCCCAGCCTAAAATGGGTTCCAAGTAATGTCATAAGAAGTAAATGCGTCTGGCAAGACGTTGACCACATCACCCTTGAGATACCATTAGTATGCTCGATGCAGCTCAGAGTAACATTTTTCCTTCACTTTCCTTACCTTAACAGTAAAGAAGAGGGTCGGATATTAGAGGGCACACTACACAAAAATGAATATTGAAAGCTATATAGACTACACAGGCAATTCACGCTGTGTCTAGTATTGAATCAGGTCGACAATTGACAGGTATGCTGTATTACTGCTTTTATCCTATATGGAGTGGCAATATGATCATTTACATTTGATGATAGTTCTTGTATGCTTACCATACAAAAATTGTTGTCTCCTAACTTTAGTACGTAACAATGCAGCGTCATGCCCACAGGTCATGCCCACAGGTCATGCCCACACGTCATGCCCACACGTCATTAGTTACATAGTCGTGTAGAATAAATGACTCGTACTTCTAAAATTCAGCAGACGAGACGAGTTTTTTTTTTTTTTTTTGGACTTGTTAGAAGCTTTATTTTGGTCACGAGTCAAACGAATTAGAAGTAAACTGAAGATAATGTAAACCGATGTAATAGTCCTTTAAAACCGATACAAACGTCTTCCAGCCCCCGAGGCTCAGACAAATTAGAAGTAAATTTTAGACTGTGTAATAGCTGTGACAGTTAAGTTGTTTAGCTTTTGTAGAAAAATCGTGAACAATAAAAAGAATTAATTTTAGGAAAGCAACTAGGATCGACCGGAACAAAGTTAGTGTTTGAAAGAAATGGGTCTTACCAAGGAAATGACCGCTAGATCGCGGAAAACTATTTTGATGAAAGGAAAACTTCACTATGTAAAAAAAATTTTCTTTTACATCAAGTGGAAAAAAAAAAAAAAGATAAAGTGGAAAAGAGCAGGGGAAAACTTTAACAAAGACTGAAAATAACAGAATCAGGAACATGAGGAGAAATAGGTTTCGTCAGAGAGTGAGGGTCGGTGCATCCCTGTAAGATAGAAGAGGATAAATCACCAGTAATAAAGAATAGTTTTAGGAATTCCTAAAGAAATTTTCAAGTATATAAGTTAAAATAGTATCTTTTCACGACTTTGTAAACAAACATCGACACTGATTGACTAGTGTGTCGTTTTGCTTGGCAATTTTACTTTGATATTTTTTCTTCTTCTTTACGTCCTCTTTTACAGCTTTGCGTGTCGAGGGAGTTATAAGGTCCGGCTTCGTGCTCTTATGGCTGCTTCGACCAGAGACACATCGTGGTGTTGTAGAGTTTCTCTGATGTTATTTTCCCATCTTGTTCTTAGTCTATCTCTTGATCTACGTCACTCTCCTATTTTTATATATGCCTTGTGTGTCATTACTTTCTCAACGGTAAAAAAAAAATCGATGTCGTTTTTGAAATTAACCAAAAGAGGTATGCTGAAAAACGTCTGCATCTAATTTCAAACGACTGTGTATATGATTTATCAAACTGCATTCCTTCCTGTTTAGCTAGAGACACCGATATGATAAACATAAAAAAGGCGAAGAAAAAAGAATATTTGTGAGAAGGTCAGAAATCATAAAATAGATTTCGATAAACATTGCAATACTTAAGACATTCATATTTTTTCACTGCACAGTTAGGAAGATGCGGAAAGGCTGCTCAATGAAAAGTATAATCAAGGAACTTTAACAAACTTCCCCGAAACGAAATACAGTATATGAAGTCATTAAAACGAATTCCGAGGAATCTAAAATCGAGTTTCTTGTTAAAATTTTGGCTAATCGGGGATTAGCAACAATAATGCACCCCTCATCATCATTGTCATGTGCCGGACCGGTAAGCTTGAGCCGAAATGTTTCACCATCTCACACGATCACCGGGATCACGGATCAATTTTTTGGGGGTACATGTCACGAAAATCACCCCATCTCGCCATGCGCGAGATTTCCCACAGCCTATCTTATGTTGTGGTGGTTTCATGTCTTGTTATTTTCAAAGCTATAAGCATTCTGTATTTCAGGTTGTGAGCGGTTAGCACTGTACTTGTTACTTGCGTTGTGCGTCCGCTCTTCATCGCTATCACTGCGGCCTTACTTGGTGACTTGACCCTGGGCCCGCCCCAGAATGTCACATGTTCTCAAACGAATGACGGTTGCAAAAGAAACCTAGCTGACAGAGAAAAGAAAACTAGTGGAACACTCACTCGCGCATGTACAAACACACACAAGCAGTCGTTCAATGTCGCCTACCACGAAAGACAATTCCACAGTTTCTTGTCGGGCTTCGAACAAATGGCAGTCACTTTTCCGCTCTGTGTGTATTGACGGTAAAGACGAATGAACGCACATCCTAACACCCCTACAACATAAAATATCCCATGGGAACCGCCTCGGCATGAATGGGAGCAGGCACAAAATCTCACACAGACGAGATGGGTTGATTTTCATGATATGTACGTTTTGTTTTGTTTGGCCTCATCCATCTGGCCAGACTGTCCGGTTATTTATCTACTTGCCTTCCCCTTGCCCTCTTTCAATGAATCCTCACAGTGGTTATCAAGTTCTCGAATCTATTTTTTCTAATAACGTGTCTCTCCCCACCCCAAAAAATATAGACTCTCTACGTCTAGCTGTTTACGACTTTCTTTTGTCTCGATAAGGACTGCTTAGCCTGTTTTTATTTCCTTCCATAATATTCTTTGCATTTTACCTAGAAAGCACATCTCTGCCATGAGTGAATTTTTTTTTTTGAAAGCTTATTTGCTTATTATCCGTTGTTTCACATACACATAATAACACATGTTCTGCACACCCCTGCTGGGACCAACATTGTTTTTATGTTAACCGAGTGTTCTTCTCAAGAGAGTTTTTGTTAATGATATTTTAACTGTTTTACTGTAAAAATTTGATAGAAAATTAATTTCAAAGAATCCCCTAGGAACAACTGATCCTCTTTCACTCCATGACACAAATCAAGCTGAATTCGACATGAAAATGAAGGAACATGGCAGTAATTAGAAAAGCTGGAGGTCACACAAATGTAATAGGGCATGCAGCAAAAGAAACTATTAACGAGACAAGAGCTACAGGCGGGTTGCAGTTTATTTTAAAGGATTCTCCAAATTGAGTGGCAGAATACGTCGATTTTTAAGGATTAGGAGATTACGATCAGCAATGGGGGGTGAGAGATAAACCCAGTAATCTTATATCAATAATTGAAATCAAAACTGAAGATGTCGTCATAGAGTGATCAATTGACAAAGTATTTTCTATTCTACACAGGAAAGTCAGGATAATCATTTCCAAGCATGGCAATAACAAGAGAATGAGAAACAAATTATACTACAGATTTTAAACAATGCGGACACAACCAATACATTGCAAAATGTATTACCAGGTCTATTTCGCAGTTCGGAAGGTCGAGGGTTCTAGTCGTGACGGAGCCGGACTTAAAAAAACAACGACCTTGACTCCCACCCAGGTCGACCTAACCTTGAGTGGGTACCGGTTGCAGTCCTGGTAAGTAAAGGCGGCCGTGTGATGCTGACCACATGACCCACCAAGTACCGATGAGTCTATACAAATATAGGTTTAACCCTATATTCCCTATACGTCTGAAGACTTGGAAACGGGGCTTTTTTTTTTTAATTTCGCTGTATCTGGTTAAGTGCGTTACAACAGAGATACATCAACATAAAATAGAGCACTACAGATTAGCTAATACGTCGACATGAATGAAGAGGAACACAACTGAAGCAGTCAGTCTGTACCGCTGTTGGGTATCTTAGAACTGTGTTTATAGCAATCACAGGATGGAAGGAAAACACACACACACAAAGACTAGAACTAGGCAAAACCAGTTCCAATATCAGTTACAAAGCCCTTCCTGTGTAGGTCCCGTAGCGTCTTTTTTGGGAAAAGGAATAGAACCACGGCCCCTTTATAAGCATGTCGTAACAGGTAAATAATTTAGGGTTTTTCGTTTGTAGTCAAAGTATATCTGCATGAGAGGCAAGGAACTTAAGCCTAAATTAAATAAGGCAGATATGTAAAGAGATGTGCACGTGGAACTACATTTCTGGAATAAGACTAAAGTGAAGAAGTGGTCGAACAACCAGAACTTTCCGTCGGAGTCTACAGCTGACAAATGGGACGACGAACTGAATTAACATCACTATAAAACAGAGTGCGACACATGCTGAGGTGTACTTTACTAAATCACTTTGGAATAGTGTGCTAACAAATGGGCCAGCTAAGCACCTGGGACCCATGTCAATCTGTGTATGTCAGTTGAGCATTTATACTAATTTCCTCTGACTAGTTATCTTAGGGTCCCACAAACTGTGTAAGTGTTGAAGGCATCAAAGGGTCATAATCAGGTCCTACTCCTGACAATAGTTTTGATTGCTGTAAACTAAACAGAACTTTGGGAATTGTTGGACCAGAAGTCAAAACAAGCGTCTTAGTTTGGACAACAGGAAAATAAAAGTAATGGTAGCTACAAGGAAACTGTACCCTTCAAAATGCAGCATCAGTGGTAATGATTGTCGAATGAGACGAAAAAGATATTTATCAAGAGCAATATATACCCTATCCTGGTATACAGATGAGAATCATGAGCGATTGGTGAAAAAAAAATTTTTTGAAGCGGCGGAAATGTGGTTTTAATAACTAATGATGGAAATACCTGGTCAAATTTAAAAAAAAAAAGGAGTAATGAAGTTGTCTGCAAGGAAACTGTCTTACATAGATAACTGATTGCCCACATCGTGACGGTGAAACAATTGTAGGAATAAGAGGTAGAGGGAGACCGAGAGAGAAGACGTTGGACAGTGATAACATGGCACGGAAGATCATCTGTGTCAGAACTGATAGAAAGTAGACCGGCCTGTATTTTGAAGATAGACATTACTACCAACGCTATACTGCATGATCTATAAGAAAAAGAAATATCACACATGACTTAAATATTCTCAGATAATCGATGCACATTTTACAAACATAGATTCAATTTACCCAAGCGTGTATCAAGACGTATTGAGAGATGTGAGAAATGCAATGTTGAATCCGGCATGTTTTAGATACACACACTGACAATCCATATATGACATAGTCCATTTAGCATTCATATGCAAAAATGAAAGATCAAACAAGCTCACAAACGTCAATATTTGGGCTGATTTACCAAACAAAGGCAAATTGTCATGGATCTTATAATAAAGCCAAAACATTTTAACAAAACACTTGAATCAGATTTGAAAAGAAAAAAAAGCTAATCGAAATCATTTACAACTCCTTGTTACCAATGTCAGACATAACAGCTAAACAAGCCGTAAGGCAGGAGAACTTTAAAATGGCGAGGGAGAAGCTTCCAATTTAAACAGATGACACGAGATAGAGAGAGAGAGAGAGAGAGAGAGAGAGAGAGAGAGAGAGAGAGAGAGACAGAGAGAGAGAGAGAGAGAGAGAGAGAGAGAGAGAGGAAAGATAGAGTGAGATAACGACAAGGAGAGTTAGAGGGAGAACGAGAGAGAGGAGAGGATGGATGTTGAGAAAAATATAGTGATACAGCGACACGGAGGGATACAGAGAATATGAGAGAGAGAGAGAGAGAGAGAGAGAGAGAGAGAGAGAGAGAGAGAGAGAGAGAGAGAGAGAGAGAGAGAGAGAGAGCAAAGGGAGTAAGGGAAATATTATGTCTTGTGAAAAAGACTACTCCTGTACACCTGTAATAACTAGGTCAACCAAGTAGACCAATGAGCGGACGAACCACTAGTTGGGAACCACTGGTGTAGTGAACTAGATATATCCTGCGAGCCCTAAACTTTCTTAAACGTGTCAGCCGTCTTGACTTACGAATACATTTTCTCCTGCTAGCCCTAAACTTTGTTGAACGTGTCAGCCGTCTTGACTTACGAATACATTTTCTCCTGCTAGCCCCAAACTTTGTTAAACGTGTCAGCCGTCTTGACTTCCGAAAACATTTTTTCCTGCGAGCCCTAAACTTTCTTAAACGTGTCAGTTGTCTTGACTTCCGAATACGTTTTCTCCTGCTAGCCCTAAACCTTGTTAAACGTGTCAGCTATCTTGACTTCCGAATACATTTTCTCCTGCTAGCCCCAAACTTTGTTAAACGTGTCAGCCGTCTTAACTTACGAATACATTTTCTCCTGCTAGTCCTAAACTTTGTTAAACGTGTCAGCCGTCTTGACTTCCGAATACATTTTCTCCTGCTAGCCCTAAACTTTGTTAGGGAGTGAAGGAAATATGAATATGTCTTATTATTTAAAGATTAAATAAAACTACTCATGTACACCTGTAACAACTAGGTAAACCACATAGACCAATGAGCAGACGAACCACCAGTTGGGAACCACTAGTGTAGTGAACTGGATATATCCTGCTAGCCCTAAACCTTGTAAAACGTGTCAGCTGTCTTGACTTCCGAATACATTTTCTCCTGCTAGCCCTAAACTTTGTTAAACGTGTCATCTGTCTTGACTTCCCAATACATTTTCTCCTGCTAGCCCTAAACTTTGTTAAACGTGTCAGCCGTCTTGACTTCCCAATACATTTTCTCCTGCTAGCCCTAAACTTTGTTAAACGTGTCAGCCGTCTTGACTTCCGAATACATTTTCTCCTGCTAGCCCCAAACATTGTTAAACTGGTCAGCCGTCCTAACTTACGAATACATTTTCTCCTGTTAGCCCTAAACTTTGTTTAACGTGTCAGCCGTCTTGACTTCCGAATACATTTTTTCCTGCCAGCCCTAAACCTTGTTAAACGTGTCAGCCGTCTTGACCTCCGAATACATTTTCTCCTGCTAGCCCTAAAACTTTGTTAAACGTGTCAGCCGTCTTGACTTTCGAATACATTTTCTCCTGCTAGCCTTAAACCTTGTTAAATGTTTCAGCCGACTTGACTTCTATATACATTTTCTCCTGCTAGCCCTAAACTTCGTTAAATGTGTCAGCCGTCTTGACTTCCGAATACATTTTCTCCTGCTAGCCCTAAACTTCGTTAAATGTGTCAGCCGTCTTGACCTCCGAATACACTTTCTCCTGATAGCCCTAAACCTTGTTAAACGTGTCAGCCGTCTTGACTTACGAATACATTTTCTGTCAGTTTTAGGCTAGAAAACATGGGAAACACAGTCAACTAAAATAATCCGCTAGTCCTTAATCTTGAAAGCCTGCCTCCTTAAAGTAGTAGTTTATAACTAGTGTTAAATACTACCAAATTTGGTATAAAGAAGATAACGACGGCCAAAGGTCACAGATTTAACTGTCAACATAGTCTGGCTTGTCAGAATCTCACCAGACAGAAGCGTTAGAGGTCATCCTTTGCTTCCGGGTCTTCAGTTAGGTTAAATCGAAGTAGCTGTGTGACAGCAAAGCCTGTCATGTATTTGTGAAACTATCGAAATGAAAGAATTCCTTTAATTAGGTCTGTGAAAGCAGCAATGTTATGTCCCTGCCATGTCACAGTCATCTATTTACAGTCCACGCACTCAGAATATTATGTTTAATATTTTAGTTTGTAAATTAAGACTGATGTTCTCTATGTTCAAATGAAGATTAATTTTTGGTGTGCTAATAATATAGCGTTCTCACTGTTAATTTCTCTTGACCTCCACACGTTTTCTGCTACCGGGAAGATGTCATCTTGCTCTTTGTATTCGTATTTTAACATCTGTTTTCTTTTCTCTATTAGATTGCTGACTAAATGTATTCAGGATTCTTTTCTGGAATTTCCGTTTTTCCTAAGATAAATCTTGTCTGTGCTGGCTTCAGTATGAACATTTATAACTAATTGATGTGGCCTCCCTGCAAGAGTTTAATTTATCCTGAATTTGATTTCGTGTGCAGGACAGGTCTGCATTGTCGTCATCAAGTTCCAGTTATGTATGCTTTGTATTTCATTTAGATTATTATCATTATATTCTTTATGTGAAAAAATGCACATACATCATAGCTTGGCCACCCACTATCGAGCTAATCAATAAGTCAATACATTTTTTAACGTTTACCCTGTCTACGGGGAAGTTGGTTTTTAAGTGGAAAGATGGACACACTGTTGTCTTTGGGAATTTTAGGGAGTGAGCCTCAACCTTTTGCACGCACGGCTCTACTCTCGTTCACTGTCTGAAATCCACAAGAAATATATGTTTAAACCATCATCCGACGTAAACATACACAAGCCGAGGACCGAAATACGTTCACTAAACTTTAAGCCACAAAACAGTACAATTAACACTTGAGGGACTCGTGTATCAAAACTGTAAGCTGTGTGGACTCATAGAGACACTATAAAAGCGGCTGATTTCATTATTAGAACAAGTATGGCAGTACAGTCATCAACGGCAGCTGTCATAGTGTTATATTTGTAGATCTAATAATAGTACGATTGTAAGTGACTACATTAACGGCTATGTTCATTCTACCATGAACCAAGAGAAAGAAAAACACCGAGATCCTACATGTTCTGAACATCCAAGAGAATTGTCTCATAAACAGCATTATGTCCCAAAAGCTGAGCTTTGTTGGCAATATTAGACGTCATGGTTGGCTGATGAGAACGTTGGTAGAGGCTACAGTTTCCGAAATAAAATTGAAAAAAAAAAAAAACAACAACAACTAGGCAGCGGCAGACTTTCACGAATGTGGATACATGCACTTGATAATTAGCTATGAAAGCACATGGGGCTTGAGAACTGGTTATAAAAATGAAGACTTTTATGACTGCCGTAGTGAGAGCATGGTTCTGTAAAGGAACAGCTGATCGATGATGATGATGATTAATAGCTACGTGGAGATTACACATTAGTCTACCTTCCTGCCACTGTCGACTGAGAAACTGCATGCAACCGGAAAGCCAAGTGTCATTTGGTGGTTTCACTCAGATATTCACTAACACACTGACTGACGGGTCTTTTGAGACCGGGCTGCATTGTTGTATACGTTCTTTGCCCCACGGTTGTTAAATAGTTGGCTTCAGTCTTTTGACAGACTTGACACTTGCGTATACCCCAACAAAGCTGTGGGGAAACTCAAGCTTCTGGACATAAAAGGCACTGAAGGTGAAAGTACAACACAAAACAAGTTGTCAGATGTTTCTGTCTGTTGTGATCGTGTAAAGGACCACAATGTATTGAGTATTTAGAGGAAACATAATATTCAGGGATTACCAGTGTTTTATATTTATTTATATGTGTTTGTTAAATAGTCAATTCTTTCTACATATACCAGTGTTGAGCGAGGAGGGAAAGAAATTGATAGCTTAGACAAAGAAATTATTAAACGAGCAATACACAGAATGTTGCACGATAAAAAATTATTGACGCGGAAGAAATTAAAACTTTAACTTAGACAAAACCATGACAGTGATATATCTAAAAAGTACAAATGCAAAATTGTAAAAGGCTCACGGACTTACCCCCCCGTGATAAACTATTGCAGAAATGCATTTAGTCTTCTATTATACTTCAGTATTTCTATTTACGTCAGAACTGTATACATTTATTTTGTTACTTAAGTAGAATTTTACAAATAAGGAAAATAACAAAGAAAGCGACTGTTTGAATAAAACTGAACAGTCTATATTTTATTTATGTTAAAAACATTAACGTAGAGATGAAAATAGCTCATTAAAAAAAAAAAAAAATCACGTCTCCAGAAGAAGTAATTAACCAGAAATTATCGAAAGTTAAACGGCATGAATTAGAAAACTTCTTCTTCTTTTTCTTCTTCTTCTTCTTCTTCTTCTTCTTCTTCTTCTTCTTCTTCTTCTTCTTCTTCTTCGTTTTAACCAGCTGTAAACTCCAGTAGAAAGTTCTGATTATTCTTCCACTCATCGAGTTAAGATTTTTCAAGAACATGAGTTTTGCATGCGCATCAATTTTACAGATCAGACGTATTTGTATGCAGACTGTTGGTTCATTGTTTCTTAGGCAGATGCACACTGACTTTGAAGGAAACCCCCAACTAGACTTCAACGAGATGCTTTTGGGTAGACTGACTATAGTTTTGAATTAAATGGCTATTTCTTTTAACATCTTGCTAGTCACACTTGTCATCGGCATGGGCTGTGAGTCCCATACCTCCTTATAGAGAGATATAACACTCTCGTCTTCCAGTCAACAATGGTAGTAAATGATTAACGATGATTAAAGCAGAAATTTTTTTAACAATAATAAGTAAATGATTCAAGCAGAATTGTTAAAATTTGATATTAGAATGGTGTGAGACTAGACCATTTATCCCACACATAAAAAAAAAAAAAAAAAATGACCTGTGCAAATAAATAACACAGAGTAAAAAAATGTAAATATATACACAATAAAAATGGTTCGCCACAATTTGTTTAGAGAAAATTGCTGAGATTGCAACGGACATGTTTGTATGTAATCTCCTAAAGAAATGCCAGAGAGAGAGAGAGAGAGAGAGAGAGAGAGAGAGAGAGAGAGAGAGAGAGAGAGAGAGAGAGAGAGAGAGAGAGAGAGAGAGAGAGAGAGAGAGAGAGAGAGAGAGAGAAGGGGAGGGGGTTGCGTAAAGGATATTTCCACCAGGTTGGCAACCAGGAAAGTATTCAATAAACGAGAAATTTAATTTAGTTTGCGGGGTGTGCTAACTTCCCACAGTTTGTGCACCCTTGGACAACAAATCTCTCTTGCAATAACCAGCTTGTCTAGGCTCCTGCTGTTTTGGGTTATGCAGCTTTAGATAGGGCAACGGAGGATTCTTTGCTAATAACTAGCTTACTGTCTGGGTAGCTCTTTTGTGTTGCCTACTGGTTTGGATTAGAAAAATTACAGAGCGTGGTGAAAGTGGACGTGATATTTCGCATTTCAACGCGCCGTCGACATTATAGAAAAATTAGATGTATATTAGAGCTTCCAAGTGATCCGTGGGTTACTTTTCCAATACGACTTTTTTTCACGAGTAGTTTACTAAATAACCAAATTAATTTCCGTGTGTGTTATTATTTGTGCATAGAGGTGGGGCATTTGCTGTGTTTTGAATTAACTGTTATTGGCGTACGCTTGCCTCTCGGGGCAGTGGTCATTTGTTAGAATTCCAGCTGGGTCACATCTTCAGTATTAGCCGGTAAACACAAGTGGTAAGTAGGTAAAGTAAAGGACTCTTTTCCACGCCTTTAGACGTATAGGGCATATAGGGCTAGACCTATTATTTTAAAGAACAATCGGCACACGATGGGTGATGTGGTCAGCATCCAACCGACCGCCCTTACTTCTCGGGACCGCACCCGGTACCCACTCAAGGCTGGGTCAATCTGGGAGCCCAAGTTGACAAAATGGACTCAGCCTACAATTGTGGCCCGTGTGTTTAGAGCGATACAGCCTACATACTGGTGACTGGCCTATCAAAATAATGAGCTAGTCCCACGTGACCATTCCACCAGAAGGCCTTTTAATAGACCGCCTATTTACTTATCGTTTAATATTAGCTAATCGCATAAAGGTCTTATGTTGGAATCAGAACTGTGTCGGATTATTGTTTTTTATAAATGATTTTAGCGTGTGGATTGGCCCACCTTAATTGAGTAACAGATATGGTCTTGGGAAGCAAAGGTGGCCTGTGTAATTAGGACCACATTCTCAGTGGGTAGCCGGGTGCCTTCCAATGCGCAAAGTGGTGACCAAATGCTTTTATTACCGACAAAATGCAGTTCTGCTAGTGATTGTTTGGTGGCATACCTACTGACTGTTTTATGCACTTATTGCGTGTGCATGTTTAAAGATTTAGCCGAGACTAATTTTTAATTGTTTGGCAAATAGGGCAGCTAAGGGGACCTGTGTGTGATTTTCGCTAGGCTCGTTTAGCGTTGAAGCCACGACTATCGACCAAAGTGCCCAATGCCGATTGGTCTGTATACACATGAGTCTAGCAACATATACCCAATAAAGTTCTGTCGTAAAAAAAAAAAAGATCCTTTATTACTTGCTTACTCGTCTACTCCTGTGAGTTTCGGCACCAGGTTTGTTGTTACATGTTTTCAAACATCCATATTACCAACAAAATTAAAAGAGTTTTGCAATGACCATGACACGTTAGGACGCCTATATTCTCATCCTACATGGCTGGAACATTTGTGCTATTTTCTACGTAGCTTGGTTTGAACCATTTTCAGCGCCGCATCTGGCGTATAGTTCTAGACTCGGATCTTTGTAGACCTCGCTGAGGGATATGGTCAGCATTATACCAACCTCCTTTAATTACGAAGACATTTCCTGGTATATTTAATAGACTGGGTAGACATCAAAGTCTAGATCAAGTTTTGTTGCCAAATTCGCGGATTCAAACGGGCAGGCAGGCGAGCAACTAGCCACTACTTGTGAATGTCTCACCTCCAGAAAACCTTCACTTACACAGAATAGCAGGATACTTTTATATCTTAGGGTTGTTATATAAAACTACTTTATACAGTTGGGTCGGGTATCTAGACTATGTTCCTGTTTGAGTAGCATCGGAAAGTTGTTTCTTGAGCTACTGAGTGCAGTCCGGTCGATGCAAATCCACGGGAGGCTTCGTAGTCCTCGAGTACTGAAGGTCCAGGGCTCAGGCTCCTGTGAAAGCTCAGATTTTTTTCATGTGGACTTCGAATATTTCCACTTATCTCTAGTTTGTAAGATAGGATGTCCCTATTGCATTTTTGGGCGCTTAAAAAATCCCTTGGCCGTTGGAAATGGAAATGAGTAGCATAACGGCGCTGTCCGGGAAAAAAATTTAGAGTTTAAAATCTACCAAAAGTATTTCAGGATCTTCGCCGGTGCGACGGAGTTGTGCACTGCACTGCGATTTTTCGTACTCAGGTGTGGTTTGGAAGTAGTACGGAGCACTTATGGGGTACTTACCCTTGTGCCTTGATGTTGATCCGTTGTTTAAACCTAAACCTAAAACAGCTGGAGTGTAAAAGAAACCACGTATTTATTCTTCTTGGACTAATAATTTGCAAATACACTTTCACACAAACCGCCGGGCCTGACATTTCCTAAACAGGTTACAACTGACGCACTTGTTACTTGTGTGTTGGGCGTTTGCTGCACTAGAAACATCTCCACAGTGTCTAGTTATTTATCCTTATGAGATTACATTTCCTGGTACCTAGTTTAGTCAGGATGACCTGGGAATCCGTGCCAACTAGAAAGAAATGAACTCGCTTTGAATGCGATTTCGCTAACGCTATAACAGGTAATGGTATTATAGGGAATCAGTTTCGGCTGTTCCCAGTAATAAGTCCGGAAGAAAGTAAATAAATAAAGGACCCTTTTCTATGTATTCAGACTTCAGACGTAATTGGCCTATAGTGCTAAACCATTTTTATTTTGAAGAACAATCGACATTTGATTGGTGATATTAACAATACGCCTGTCGCCATTACTTCACATAACCTTACCAGGTATCCATTTAATGCTGGGTCGACTTGGGAGCCAAGAAACTTTTTTTTTTCAAGTACGGCTCTGTTAGGATTTGAACCCACGATCTTTAGATCAGCAGGTAAGCGTCTATTCGCATCATGATGGTGGCTCCTGTTCCCAGTTAAACACAAGGAGCAAAGATGGTCGCCTGCTGACTCCAAGGACTTGGGCAAGATCGGCTCCAGCTGAAGACTTGTCAGGCTAATCAAGGGTTATGTGGGTACTAGAAAAAGGCTACATGCATTATTCTGACATCTACAGGGGGATGTGATTGACATATAAATTATAATTATATGAGGCTGGTATTGTAAAATAAATAGGCCTAAAGGCGTGGAAAAGATATCTTTATTTATAATTTCGTGCATAGTCTCTTAACTGTTTCACTACCAAAACGTTTCACGCGAGATGCCAAAGAGTAGAAGTAGCCACGATTTAGCATACATGTCTTGCTTTCGAAGTGGCAACATTAGCAGTGGTAGTCACCATTGGAGACGGCAGGTTTCTTGAGTTTGTTGTTCCTAAATTTTAAATGTAAGAGGACACATTATTCTATAAAAGAAATCAAGCGATAGATTCACTCATACGCCAAGCATTGTTTGGGACCGAACGCGGTCAACATTTCTTGTTTGTGAGCTATATTCTTGACAACATTTTGTCCCTCAAAATTTCCTGAATACTAATATATTTTCTGCACTATATATGCTTTAGGGGTTATATCTGTGATGTGTGTGCGTTTTACCCCATCAGATACGAGCATACACGCCCACCCGTGACACAAGGTTCCAACTTATACTGTGATATATTAGCGGCTTAAGAAACAGACCTCCGAGTGTGTGGATATGTGCCATTGAAGATGTATTGGCTATAAAGCACGTAGCCTGGGTAATTGACTAGAGTAGTGGCTCTCAACTTGCCTACTGCGCGACCCTGTAATACAGTTACCTCTGTTGTTGCACCCTTTTAATAAGTTCCTCCTGTTGTGGCCCCTTTAATACTTTTCCCCCATGTTGTGGCGACCCCCTAATCAGTTATCTCTGTTTGCGACCTTTAATACTTTCCCTCATTTGTTTCGACCCCTTTAAAAACGTTTTTTTCCCTTTATGGTTTTTTTTGGCGACCCTTTAATAAGAGGGGTTTTTATCCCCCTTTTTTGTGGGGCCCTTTTTAAAACGTTCCCTGTTGTGCACCCTTTAATACATTTTATTTTTCGACCTTTTTTAAAACAGTTCCCCCCTTTTGGGACCTTTAATACGTTCTTTATTTTGTGGGACCCTTTTAAAACAGTTTTTTTAATGTTTTTTTGGGCCCTTTTTTTTAAAAAATTTTTTCCCCATTTTTGGAACCCCCTTAAAACAGTTCCCAAAGTTTAACCCCCTTTAAGTTCCCTCATTTGTGGGGAAACCTTTATACTTCCCCCCATGTTTTTTCCCTTAATACATTTCCCCCCCGGGTTTTGGCAACCTTTCTACAGTTCCCATGTTTGTCTTCCCTTTTCTACATTTTTTCCTGTTTGTTAGCCCTTTAAAAGTTTCCCCTTTTGTCTCCCTTTATCAGTTTCCCATGTTGTGGGCTACCCCTTTAATACAGTTTCCCATTTTTGTCTCCCTTTTCTACATTTCCCATGTTGTGTCTCCCCTTCCCACAGTTCCATGTTGTGTCTCCCTTTTTACAGTTTCCCTGGTTTTTTTCCCCTTTACTACATTTTCCCCTGTGTGTCTA
>CAJHNH020003542.1:65837-78910 GCA_905116865.2 Candidula unifasciata | reverse complement strand
TTCAGAACTTTAAGCCTATCTGCTATAGTAGGCAGCGCAAGTAAATATCGCATACATACAACCGGGGTATCTCTTGTACATCCCATAAATGTAAATGGTAAATGTAAAACATGTCACAAGTTATATGATATGATATCCAAGGTTCGCAGATACATAAGACACATCACACTGCAGAGGAAATATGCCTGTGCGGTATTTGAGGGAATTGAGGGGCTAAACTGGATGACATAAAAGCAGTGCACACAGATAAGAAATGAATTAACAGGGCATAGGGGACACACAACTGCTTGTTTTCTATAAAGGAAGGACAGTGCGATTTTAATTTTAAAAAAAAACGTCATTATCATCATGATCATCATCATAAACTTTAAGTTTTGCCATTAACAAAGAAATAACCACCGAGACTAAAGTTATACAGATACAACGGTAACAAAGAGATAGCCACCAAGACTAAAGTTATACAGATACACCGGAAACAGAGAGATAACCGCCGAGACTAATATTATACAGATACAACGGTAACAAAGAGATTACCGCTGAGACTAATATTTTACAGATACAACGGTAACAAAGAGATAACCGCTGAGACTAATATTATACAGATACAACGGTAACAAGAAGATAAAAACAGAGACTAATATTGAACAGATACAACAGTAACAAAGAGATAACTACCGAGACTAAAATTGAACAGATACACCAGTAACAAAGAGATAACCACCGAGACTAATATTATACAGATACAACGGAACAAAGAAATAACCGCCGAGACTAATATTAAACAGATACAACGGTAACAAAGAGATAACCACCCAGACTAATGTTATATAGATACAACGGTAACAAAGAGAGCACCACCGAGACTAAAGTTACACAGATACACCGGTAACAAAGAGATAACTGCCGAGACTTACATTATACAGATACAACGGTAACAAAGAGATAACCGCTGAGATTAATATTATACAGATACAACGGTAACAAAGAGATAACGGCGCAGACTAATGTTATACAGATACAACGGTAACAAAGAGATAACTGCCGAGACTAATATTATACAGATACAACAGTAACAAAGAGAGCACCACCGAGACTAAAGTTATAGAGATACAACGGTAACAAAGAGATAACTGTTGAGACTGATGTTATACAGATACAACGGTAACAATGAGATAACCGTTGAGACTAATGTTATGCAGATAGAGCGGTAACAAAGAGATAACCGCCGAGACTAATATTATACAGATACAACGGTAACAAAGAGATGACCGCCGAGACTAATATAATACAGATACAACGGTAACAAAGTGATAACCGCCGAGAGTAATATTATATAGATACAACGGCAACAAAGAGATTACTGCCGAGACTAATATTATACAGATACAACGGTAACAAAGAGAGCACCACTGAGACTAAAGTTATACAGATACAACGGTAACGAAGAGATAACCGTTGAGACTAATGTTATACAGATACAACGGTAACAAAGAGATAACCGTTGAGACTAATGTTATACAGATACAACGGTAACAAAGAAATAACCGTTGAGACTAATATTATATAGATACAACGGTAACAAAGAGATAACCGCTGAGACTAATGTTATACAGATACAACGGTAAAAAAGAGAGCACCACCGAGACTAAAATTACACAGATACAACGGTAACAAAGAGATAACCACCGAGACTAAAGTTATACAGATACAACGGTAACAAAGAGAGCACCACCGAGACTAAAGTTATACAGATACAACGGTAACAAAGAAATAACCGCCGAGAGTAAAATTATACAGATACAACGGTAACAAAGAGAGCACCACCAAGACTAAAATTATACAGATACAACGGTAACAAGAGAGCACCACCGAAACTAAAATTATACAGATACAACGGTAACAAAGAGAGCACCACCGAGACTAAAGTTATACAGATACAACGGTAACAAAGAGAGCACCACCGAGACTAAAATTATACAGATACAACGGTAACAAAGAAAGCACCACCGAGACTAAAGTTATACAGATACAACGGTAACATTTCCAGAGGTTGACAGAGCAGAAGATGGCCCTGGAAAATATCTGAGACAAAAAAAAAAAATTACATACGAAGAAAACAGAAGGGCTGTTTCTAAGATATCTTACTGTCCTTACGCTGCGCGACATTTTAAAAGTAGAGAAAAGAAGAAGATTAATGTGTTTTAACAAAAACAGCGACAGAATCAACAAGATATTAAGATAACTGACTTTTTAGAATGTATTTTATGATTATAATTCATTCATATATATATTTTTACCTATCGTAACGTTTTGGTGGTGGAGTGGGGGTGGTATGGTCGGGGGTGGGAGGCAGACGGAGACCGAGAGAGAAGGTGCTGGTGGACAGTTTGGTATTAACACATACGTGTGTCAGAAAGGATTGTCAGTACACGAGCCAGAAGGATGGGGACAGATGAATATCCACGTCCTATGGCATCAGGCGCGCCGACATGAAGAAAACATTATTGTGGAAAGGAGGAGGGGGGAAGCTTCTCCCAACCCACCTCATGCATTACAATTTTCTCATTGGACCTGAGCTCTCAGGTTCCGGCGCCTATGCATAACATGGACTATAAGAAGGATAAAGTTTCATCAACCACTAAAGTAAACACAAAAAGGTGTTAAAAGTTTTTACCATGAAAGACAATGCAGTTATTACAATACATGACTTCACAAGATTTCAGTGTTACCTTTGACTTGGAGTACACGTCTGATCCCCTAATTACTTACCTCAGGAAGTCAATCAGTCCGCGTTAAAGGGCTTCTATAATGTCCGTCGTTAGCTATCCCCCGTGCTTATCAATTTTCAGCATAAGCCTCCTCTTGTTCTGGGTCCAGCCTTCATTTGTTTTAACAAAAGATCTAAATCACAAATAGTGACGAAGCCAAGATACTTTCAGAACTGTATAAGTTCAATAATTCGTTTTCTTCAATCTATTACGTTATGTGGCTGATACAGTATTGATAATTGAAAACACACAAGATTTATTTGCAGGAACTTTTAGACAAGTAGTTCTCAACCTTTCTAATTCTGCTACCCTGTAATACAGTTCCTCATGTTATGGTGACCCCCCCCCCCTCCCCCCCAATATAGCATTGTTTCCGTTGTTATTTCATACCTTCAGGAATATATATGTTTTTCTATGGTCTTGGGCAACCACTGTGAAAGGCTCGTTGGACCCCCAAAAGGGTCATGACTCATTGGCTGAGAACCGCTGTTTTACATATTGTAGTAACGGAGAAGGGAGTCGCCATGGCCGAGCGGCTAGACGCTCGCCGCGGATCTGAAGTGGGTTGGCTCCCTGGCGGAGCAGAACTTTTTTTCAAAAATGACCTTGGCTCCCAGGTCGACCCAGCCTTGAGTGGGTACAGGGTGCAGTCCCAGGAAAAGGAAGGCGGCCGGCTTGATACTGACCACATCATCTATCTTGTGGCTATTGGTCTATAAAAATATAGGTCTAGCCCTATATGCCCTATACGCCTTAAGGCGTGGAAAAGGGTCCTTTACTTTTACTTTTAATTTACTAGTAACGGAGAGTTGAAAGAAAAGGACTCTCCTTATATATCAAAAATGCAGAAACATTATTTATGACAAGGAAAAAACTTACACCGACATGTAAAATTACAATATAATGTACAACAATTCATTACCAAGGGCCTGCGCAGAATAGATGCAATGAAAAGGTACAACAGAAGCACTAAGTTGAGCTCTGATAGAGAGCGAAACAAATTTCATTGGAACAAGAGCTGAGGAAAAGACGCTGGCACTGTTTAGGACAAACGTTGAAAAAAACATTGAAACAATATAACTTGAATGTATGTGCACAGGAAACCACACAGACATTGAAATAAGACAGACACGCTAATTGAGGACCTATGCTTCATTAGCGGATAGAAGTGAGATGAAGACAATAGAAGGCCAAGGGCATGAGCAGGTCAACAAGTTCGAATATTTGAGGAGAAATATGAGATGTGATGGAAGACGTGTGACAGAGAATGCGAGCAGGATATGCCTTGAGAAGATGGTATGTAAATTAGCGCTAACTATTTTTATGCCATAGGTAAGGCGCTCTCCCTCTCTCATTAAACATAAACACAAGAGTGCTGAAACAGTGTGCTGAACCAATAAAGGTCTGAATCTTGAATGTGAACACATTAAGAAAACTTGAAGAAAGTGTAGTTTCTGAGATCATGTTGCAGATACCGTGATTAACAATACCTTGAAATGGCTAATGAAATTAGACAAATATATACAACAACTATATTCTATATAACTACTATATATTATATAACTACAAAGAGAGTCGCCGTGGCAGAGCGCTTAGACGCTGTCGTGGATCGGTCGTGTGTTCACTCCCTGAGGACTTTTAAAAAATGACTTTGGCTCCCAGGTTAACCCAGCCTTGAGTGGGTACGGGTGCAGTCCTGGGAAGTAAAGGCGGCCGGTATGATGCTGACCACATCACCCATCTTGTGCCAATTTGTCTATAAAATATAGGTCTAGCCCTATATACCCAAAATGCTTAAAAGCGTGGGAAAAGGTCCTTGACTTTACTTTTATATAACTACAAGAAAGAGACAAGTGTTTTCTTCGGTCTTTTAGTGAGAAGAACTGTGTTGGAGAACATCATGACTGGAGAAATCAACTGTAGAAGAGGCAGTGGCAGACCAAAACATTCGATGAATGACGGCCTTAATGGATGACATGGTGGAATATCTTTAGTGGAATGTATTCCAAATACCCAGTACCGAGATCTGTCAAGACGTGATTCTACACCACCTGGAACGGCACATGATGATGACGACAATAATGATAATGGTGATTAACATTGTATTCCTTCAAACTCGGTTCTATCCAGCGTACTTTAAAACTGCGTCGTCTAGAGGCATAGCGTCCGCCTCGAGTGTTGGGGGTCACGGGTTCAGGCCCTGTGAAGGCTGGGATTTTTTCACGTCGACTTCTAGAAATTTCCCTTGGTCTCTAGTTAGTAAAATCAGTCGCCCGTGTGTATTGTTGCGCACGTAAACTAATCCCTTGGCAGTTGGAAATCGAAAAGAGTAGCCCAACGGCGCTGCCCAGGCCAAATTTAGCCTAAATCTGCCTAAAGTATTTTAGGATCCTCGCCGGTGCTAAGGAGTTATCACACTGCGTTGAGATTCTTCGGACTCAAGACTTGAGTTAGAAGTAGAACGGGAAACTTATGGGTTACAACCCTTGTGCCGCGATGCTGATCCGTCGTTAAAACCTAAACCTAATACTAGTATTTTAAAACAGAATTGTTCAAATCTCTCAGATTCTGTTCATAAAATGTGTCTAATATAGGATAGTGGTCATGAAGTAGAATCTAGGAATTCGTCTGCAGATGGGAAGTCGTGGGATCGGGTCCTGACTGAGTGAGACTCTATTTCGAAAACGACCTTGGCTGACAAGCCCACCCAGACTTGTGTGGGTACCAGGTGCGATCCTGGAAAGTGAAAGCGGTTGGCTTATTGCTGACCACATCATCCACCAATCGTCGACCGGTCTGTAAAATATAGGTCTAGCCCTATGTACCCATCTTGAATGAAGGCGTAGAAATAGATCCTTGTATGTGTACTAATTATTAACAGCTACATTCAAAAGGGGTTTTTCAAGGAGAGACTGTATGGGCCACGTTTTATTCCGTAGAGGGATTAGTTGCTTGTAAAAGCTTAACCCGAAAGGGCGAACGTCGCAGCACCAACGAAGAAAGATCATCGAAACACTTCAGCTCCTAATAGAAGGACTGTGTCTGAAATCCACAATATTCAGATAGTAAAGTAAAGGAAAAGTAAAGATACCTTTTCACGTCTTAGGAGCATAGGGCATACGGAAAGTGCACCGATAGTTTTTCAGACTAATCGGCACTAGGTGGGAAATGTGTTCAGCATAACACTGGCATTCTTTACTTCCCTAGGACATACATCCTGGTACCCACTTTAGGCTAGGACAATATTCAGACAGTTCACAATATTCAGAGCACGAAGTAAAAAGGCTTTACAACTTCGCCACCGGATATGCCGAATCAACACATTAATTTCCCAACGGCGAGTGTATGATTATATTGAGAAACCGTAAACATAACCACAAAGTACAAGACCTCAGCGATAGGCGTCAGAACCAGAAGGAGTAGAGACTTCCGGCTGCGATTTATAATTCATTTTTATGCACTTTTGCCGGCCATCTACGTAACAATGTTGCGGAAATATCATAAATCTGCTGTCAGAAACAACTGTGTCTTTCTCGTGGAGAGATGCTATTGTAAAGTGCGTTGAATTGCATTTTTTTGCGAGGTTTTGGCTAGATGATGAAACAGACAACACACACACACACACACACACACACACACACACACACACACACACATATTTAAATCTATATAGATACAGTTCTAGTCAGCCTGTTTTGTGTTTCTCACAGCGTTTCATAGACCATAGAACTGCACTTACTTCTTTGTTAATTTACATAGTTTACAACAACAACACATACAAGTCTTCAAAAAAATATTTCAATCGCATCCTAATTCTGTCTTCTCATTCACTGTGTGAGTATCGAAAAACAATCGAATTACCGCTGCATTTCGGTAGATGGAGTTGTTGAAATGGAAAGAAGCTGTGTTGACAGGCTCTACCGTTGAAGAAGTTTAGACTTCCTGAAAAATGGATGTGTACATAACACACACGTTCTAAAACAATACAGATTTCGAGAAGTGGACGAACAACCAAAACATTCCGCTAGAGTCTTCAGCCCACGAACACGAAGAAGAAGATTCACAAACATTATCATCACAAATAATGTCACTGAAGTGTTCTTCTGCGTTCACCCTGAAAACGGCGTTTAGCACGTTGCGTTGTAGTCTTTAGTTAAGATGCGATACCCGAGCTTCTGACCGAACAGATCTGATTTAAGCAACGCCCTAATTAGTCGCCTTCTATGATTTACTTTTTAGATGCCTAGATTTACACACGAATCTTCGAACAGTTAGACTTTCACACATTTTAGGCCATAATCTATGATGTGGGGTGTACAGTTCTTATCGCCATCTTTTCTTCTCAGTTAATTCTCGGACCATTTGGGAGGAAGGCGGGGGATTGTATAGTCCCGATAAGGCAATGTCGATTCCAGAATAGCACTGTTCGGAATAAATCCCGCTATGCTAGAACTGAACCTCACCCACTGTCTCCATAGACAAACGAACTAATTATTATGCCACCAAGTGTCAAGTCATTTACAATGGCCTAAAGGATCACAATCGACTGATTTTTTTAGTGTAGTACAAATTTGCAGCTGAAAACAAAATCCGACACTTTTCAGCTAATAACGACTTTCAATGAGGTAAAAACAATTGGGATTCCCCCTCATACTTGCCCCGGCTGGACTCCCCTTGATGAGAAGTAAAGGTCACGCCACAAGTTGGTAACCAACAAACAGCTAGACAGCGTTGATGAATGGCCAGCTTTCGTTTCGCATAAAAACCAGCTCTGCATTGTAACAGCCAGGATTGTGACACTTGAGTGGATGCCTTTTAAATTATCACTGTATACGTAAAATTAGCTGCACTTGTTTTTCCAAATAAGCGGATACTGACTGTAGTGTTGTATGTAGTCTTCCATTCTGAGGTAGTAGAGACTGTTGTTTCAGTGCACAGTGATAGTATTTAATTTCATTTTACGTAGAAGAAGCTGTGTTGGTAGCATTGTCAGTATGTTTAGGAGTGCTAGTGATATGATATTTTATGACTATACAGTTTCGATATTATTTAAATAGTTAAAGTGTTATAACATGCACCACATTTGAATATTTTTATTATTTTATTTAAGTATTGGTTGTTGTTGTTGAAGTACAGTAGTTAAAGCGTCATTCCTATGCCGCTGGACTTACACACACATACACACGCACACACACACACGCACACACACACACACACATATATATATATATATATATATATATATATATATATATATATATATATATATATATATATATATATATATATATATGCTTGTGTGTGCCCGCCATCAGACGCAATGTAACCGCCATTTTGTTTAGATAATGAAAGTTTCGTCGTTATGCATGCAGCATGCAGCAATGGGTGAGCCTTAATTATGTTTCAATGTCGTAAAAGTGCTCTTGATGCAGTTGGATTGATGAGATAATTTTATGACATTCAATATGTTTACAAATCCAACATCATATCGTAGTCAGAAATCAGACTTCGCGTATTCGTCCTATGACTCTAGCAAAGAGTGTATCTTTACTAATAGACATTTGACGAACCAGCCCAGCTTCACCTTTACTCTTGTCAACAACAGTTTGGAATCAGGAATAGCATCTCATGCTCGAGATAAACATGGGTCATAGTAAACGTAGCTCCTCAATAGAATTTTTCCTAGTTTGAAACAGAATGAATGTTCACCATTGACCCCGGGCTGCATACGTAAGGACGCAAAAAATATACCTCAGTCTTATTAATTGTCAGGCTGTCTATGTAGAGAGCTGCCGTAATGTAGTGGCTAGAAGCTCGTCTCCGGATCCGAAGAAAATGGGTTCAATTTCGAAAGGATTCAGACTTTTTTTTATTTTGGAAAATGAACATGGCTCCCAGGTCGAGCCATCCTTAAAGGGGTACGAGGTAAAATATTCGAATCAAAGGCGGTCGGTGTGATTTTGAATACATCACACACCGAGTGGGGATTGGTCTATAAAATATAGGTCTGGGACCGTATACGCCGTACGCTCCAATGTGTGGAAAACGGTCCTTTTACTGTTTGTATAGGGCATAACATCTAGTGTTAATTACTAGCAATGGAAACAACCGTTAACAGTAACGAAACATTACAGCTATTCCTTCTTTTAATATATGTTTGTTATTTTCTTCTTCTTGTGTCGTCTCACTGATACCATGTTGTAGCCCAGTGTCGTGGTTTTGTCGTCTCACTGATACCAGATTGTAGCCCAGTGTCGTGGTTTTCTGTATTTGTCTTGCTCTTCTCTGGTGGCTTCAGTGATGGATTTGTTCATTTTTTTTGCAGGTTTCAACGACATCATTTATCCATCTCTTTCTTGTTTTTCTTCTCGCATTTCACCCAGATGTTCAACTATAAGAGCTGCATATGCAGTCTGGCCTGGCTTTATTCTCACTTGATGGCTGAATGATTTAACTCTTTGTCTGTCAATATAATCCACATATGTCTTATCGCAACTTTCTCTCGAATGTTGGTATTTGTAGCCGTCTAGTTTAGTGTTGTTAGTAACCATTGCGGAGAAAGCGCATTTCACACGTTGTTATTTTCTTTTCTACTGCCCTATTAATTCTCCATGTTTGGCCCCGATAACAGTTGGTAGGGATAAAGAAGCTGTTAATCATTTGCTGTAAGGGAGACATTTGGGTATCTAAGCAGTTGGGCTAACTGGTGGGTGACAGCGTTTGCCTTCTGTACTCTTTCTTCTATTTCTCTATCGGGTTGGCCATTCTCGGTAAATATGTCTACTAGATACTTGAATTCTCCTACTATTTGATTGTAGTACCGTTAACATGAACATTCATGATAGTGTGCTTCCTGCCTATCCTCATACCTCAGTTTTCGCTGCGTTTTTTTTTTCCCCTTTCTCATGTCATATTTTGTGCAGGCTTGATGTAAGGAGTCAATGTGGTATTGTAAATTATGTTCTTGGTGGTGTATTAGACATTAATCGTCTGCAAAAAAAAGTTCATTGATTTCTTCATTGTCTGTATTTGACTCCTGTGTTATTCTATCCATGTAAGTAAGTACAGCAATAGTGAGAGGACACATCTCTGTCTGACACCTGGTGAGATGGGAAACCAACATCTTGATCTTGAACACCATAATCTTCTAGAATTTTCCATATTTTGCATCTGTTGAACGCTGAACGCCTTCTCGTGATCTCTCCTCCCCCCCCCCTCTCTCTCTCTCTCTCTCTCTCTATATATATATATATATATATATATATATATATAATAACGTGTTGACTTCTTTCATATTCAATAGACTGCTCGCATTTCTGCGTTAAAGAACATATTGCATCTACGGCTCTTTCCTTTCCTGAAACCGAACTTTCTCTTACTTAACTGGGATTTTAGTAGTTGTCGAGCTCTAGGTTCCATTATAAGTGCAAACATCTTACCGTTATGGCTCAGGATACCCCTCTCTGTTTTACATTCTCTGTTGTTGCCTTTATTCTTTCAAATGGGGACAATGATATGCTCTCTGCCAGTCACTTGGATATGTTTGTAATCAATATATATAAAATATGCCATCCGGTGTTTAAATAAAATTCCTTATCTACTGGTGTAAGTGATAATACGTCTCCACAGTTTGCGATCTCCGACATTTATCCCTTCGTGTGTTGATACCCCCCCCCCCCCCACCCCCCACCCCACCCCTCTGAAAATCCCTAAACACATAGATATATATTATTAAAAGTGTCTGAGTTTATATGCTTCATTTTGTTTACTTTCTATGACTTTTTGAAAACTTTCTTTAAAGGTATACACTCCAGTCTAATGGAGTAGAGTGATGTTAAATGCTATGCCTAGTTAATTACTTAAACAGCTTCTTATACTAATAGCGGGCTTTATGTAATATTTAGATGTCGATCTTCTGCTATAGATGTATGGATATTTCTGTGTGGTCGGCCTCCCATATGACAAATGAAGTCACAGTAATTACCCCCATTAAAGAAACTTTTCTTTGCTTACTTACTCATATACTTGTTTTATTTTGAAGAAAAAATATTAAAACAATGACGCATTAGGGCTTATTTTCAATGGCTGTCCCACGTGTGTATCTACCTAAAGGCACACGCTTGTAGGTTTTACAAATACTTAATTATAGGTGCCCTTGACGACTTTATCATCTCCTGCAGCATATCAGTTCGTATCCTGACACACCTCCCTGCCATGCAACAAGACTGTCAAGAATCTTATCTCGTGTCTCTTACTCCTGTTCCTATTCCACAGCATCTATACACGTGGTCTTCCATTTCCACTCTTCTCATAACATGGACTGGAAAAATGACGAATGTCATCCTTATGGCTGTCTTGTAATTAGTCTTCGGGACTCCCGCCTCTTTCAAAACCATCGCTCGCTCGGCGTTCGTTCGATGTAGTTTAAACCGCACCTTCATTATTCTCGTTAGCAATATCTTCAAATTTGATTTGGGACGAACACCGTGAAATACGAAAAAATGCATGATCTCTCTCCCCACTCTCTCTCTCTCTCTCTCTCTTCTCTCTCCCTATCTTCTCTCTCTCTCTCCCCCCCCCCCTCTTCCTCTCCCCACTTCACACACATACACACTGCGGTTGGCATTTTATGCAAGTTTGTACCACGCAAAACCGCAGGTTTCCACCGAACGACAGACTTTATCAAGGCAACGATTGTGTTGTAAATCTTTGAAGCGGGTTTAGCATCAGAGGCCCAAGGGGCCAGTCAATATAGATGTTAAAAATCGGAATCTGCGTTCATTAGGCCTCTAGGCGGAAACATGATGTTTGATCACGTCATGGTTCCTTGGGACTCAAAGTAATGAGAGAGTTTTTCGTCCATCACAGTGTATGCAGACAGAAAAGAAACGGTAGAGGTAAAATATTCGTAGATAGGACCTACCGCAACTATTCGGCCGAATACCGAATAGTTATTTGGTCCACTATTCGGCACCAAAGCGAATAAGAAAGGAATATTCGGTACAGCCCTAATTTGAAGGTCATGGGTTCGAGTCTAGGCAGAACAGGACTTGTTTCAAAAACTACGTTGGTTCCTAGCTCAACCAAATTTTCAATGGATAACATACAAAGACCTGGGAAGTAAAGGCTATAAACATGATGTTGATCACATCATCCAATGGGTGCTGATTGGTCTAGAACATATAGGTCTAGCCCTATTTGCCCAATACCACCGAAGGCGTGGAAAGTAGCCCTTCACTATAACTTTGCTTTATATTTATCTACACATTCATTAGTTTATAACTGAATGCATCCGTCGCTTGTTTCAACTGTTGACCGAAATCAGCCCGTATAGCTGATGATCTTACAGTTGGGGGTATGGCTTAATATTACGATCATCCTTGAAAATCATGGTAGGAAAGACTTTCAGGTTAGGTCTTTTTTCAAGGAAACACCGTATGACTACAGTTTATTATCATATTAGGCTTTGATAACTATAATCCCAACTGTACCATGACAACGCGGTCAAGCCGTTATCATATAATTTTCTATCAGGGCTTTGAAGCGCTATGTATAGTCTATCTGCGAGCAATTTGTCCACTCTTAACCCTTTACCTCGTATCTCCAAGTTAATGGATTTGCCTTAATAGAGAGATACTCTGACCAGCATTAATCCCTACCCAACGTATACCAATAGGTTAAGTGGGTCTGTTAATAGTGTTACTTTTCCAGCTCGCGCTTCTGTCTACAACACACTCTGTTGAAAGGCCCCTAGGGCAATAGTAATATTCCGATTGGAAAGGATGATGGGTAGGGTTTGCCATAAGACAGTTGATATTTTTCACTCTGTTTTGTACCCAGCAAGAAAAATTATAAGACGAAGAAGATTTAGCAGTAGTAGCAGCAACAGTTCAGAAACAGCAACAGCAACAACAGTAGTCTCAGCAACAGCAGCAGTAGTTGCAGCAGCAGTAGTCACAGCAACAGCAGCAGTATTAATCACAACAGCAGAAGTCACAGCAACAGCAGCAGTAGCAGTCACAACAGTAGTAGTCACAGCAACAGCAGCAGTAGCAGTCACAACAGTAGTAGTCACAGCAACAGCAGCAGTAGTAGTCACAACAGTAGTAGTCACAGCAACAGCAGCAGGAGTCACAGCACAAGTAGGCACAGCAACAGCAGCAGTAGTCACAGCAACAGCAGCAGTAGTCGCAGCAAAGGTAGTAGTAGCAGTAGTAGCAGCAACAGCTTAGAAACAGCAACAGCAGCAACAGTAGTATCAGCAGCAACAGTATTTGCAGCAGCAGTAGTCACAGCAACAGCAGC
>CAJHNH020003542.1:47500-65820 GCA_905116865.2 Candidula unifasciata | reverse complement strand
ACCCAAGAAAAAAGGGTAGGCACAGCAACGCGCAGTAGTCCAGCAACGCAGAAGAGTCGCACCCAAAGTAGTAGGGGGAATAACGCAGCAGTAGCAGTAATTTTATTGTTATGGTTGTTGCATAACTACAGCATTATGAGAAGAAAGAAGAGGGGAAAAGAGAAGAATGGGAAAAGGCGAGAAAAAGCAGCAGTAGAAGTATATAAAAATCGGAAAATTTCCCAAGGACAGGGAAGTCAAATCAGAACGGAATTTGAACCGACTAGACGGGGAGAATAGTTTTGTTTTTCACTCCTTTTTAAAAGCTTCGTGGAGGGGACAAAGTTTATGATTCTTACTTTTCTATCTGCCTCCAACACAGACCAGTCGTGCTGTTATGGAATATTTCTAATATTGTCTTTCCAACTTGTCCTTGGTCTACTGTTGCTGTACGTCCTACTTCATTTTGGTGCACGCATTCTATGCTATAGCATTGCACTGAAAACTACTCTAGTGACAAAATTTTTTTTGTTAATTAGCATTACCTTGCGCTATAAGTGGGACACACTTTCGTGAATGCCCTAATCACAGTCCTCGGTCTAGTGAACATCAAAAATTTGACGTATCTCTCATGTCATCAAATGGCAATTGACAGTCCCCGCCCTAAACACTGCTACCTCACAAGCCTCGGAGAGGGACGAAAAGCTCTATTCATCTACCCACCCATCTATCTCACCACCCATATTGGCCATCCCCTCCCTCCATCTTTAGACACTCAGTGTTCGCTGTTGTGTCTGTTGACGTCTACTCCACCCATTTCCCAGGCATGCTGATCCCGTTTTTCGCTTCCTGTACGCGCGTTGGCGATATAAAGGCTAGTACCTGTCCTATTTATTCTCTTGAACAGGTTTTTTCGCCAGGGTCACAGATGAGTATCATTTATTTTGTGCATTAGAGTCCTATGTAGTCACTTTATAGTTAGAGCATATTTGTGTATGTGTACTGTGTTGTTCTTTATGTGATGATGAAGGTTAATCACCGCAACGTCCTTTTTTGTTTATTGTGATCAATTTTGTAAAGCTAACACAAACTATTTGTTCTTTCTTACCAACTTTTTCTCTTGCCTATAATTTTCTACCCCTTTAAAATCATAGTACCTGTGACTATGGCACCATATTGAAAAGCAAGGTAATAAAGCCACCTCACTCCGATATATGCTGGCTATATTGAGGTTCGGGTAACCTGAGCGGTTTCTGTGGGTTAGGGTTATAAATCCTCTTTCATAATTATGATACTCTAGGTTTATCTTACCTACATGGAACTTAGTAACATACCGTTTTGCAATGGCATAAGCAACAAATCGAGCGCCGGCAATGGCAAACTATTGAATATATAATTGTCTAGTGTACTAGAAGCGCAAAGCCTTAATTAAAAATAAAAAAATAAATAAAAATAGTTTGTTAGGCCAGGACTAAAAATATAAATATTCTAGCCCAGACAAGAAAGCTTCTGTGTACAGTCTAGATTAGCCAAGCAACAACAAAAAACTAGGCACACTAACCAAAAATCGTAATCTGAACCAAAACAACTCGAACCATCATTACCACATTAACATCTGTTTATTTCACTAAACATAAGTTAAGTTGTCCATAAATAATAGTAGATTAAAATTCACAACGTGTTCGGAAATACGCTACAACAGATGGAACCTTTATCTGCCTACACACCTCAACCCATGTTGCGCTAAACCCTAGGACGCAACGGGAAAATCAGAACTACATGTTACTCGTCCGAACAGCAGAGGCCTAAGAGGGCGAAATGACCACTCCAGTCTGTTTTATCACTTCATGACCCCAAGTTTGCCAGGTTTTTGTGCTCGCTTTACTAAGCCTAATCAAATGTATATAACAGTTGTCCAGGGGCTGTCACACTAGTAAAACCGAAAGCAGTAAACAATTGCCAAGACTATTTTGCGACATCCTCTAAAAAGGCATGTCAAACTAGCGGCCTTTGCAAGCACATCTGTAGCCTGCATAAAGGGAATATTCTACACTATTTTTTTAAAAGACTCCAACTAGTTTTCTTGTGTGGCCCTCATGACTACAAAATTTGAACCAACTGGCCATCGGGAACCCTCTGTTTGATGTGCCTGCTGTAAAGATTATGCAGTTAACTTTTAGCCTGAGTGTCAATACATAGGTTTGAGCTATTAAACTTCACAGTCAGCTAACAAAGGAGTCATTACTCTACTTATATATTTCACGTGCTAGCAGTACTGAATCACTATACGCTACCTGTTTGTTCACTACCTAGTAGTTAATCAAGCTGTCATTGCCACTTTATCCTGTAACCGGGGGAGGGAGGGGGGAGGGGGGGGGGTAACTAAAACGAGATGTACAGCAGTCAAGGTCATTTAATGAAAAATAACCCAGACTTTACTTACCTACGTTTGTCTTCACTCTTGTAGGCATGTCCTGTGTGTAGTTATGTCACTTTTGCACAAAAGTAATCGTCGTTTTCTTTATATTTATATACGAGTACAAGCTCCAACATGTAGTTCGACACATGTACATGTTAAAAGAGAAATAGGAAGAAGAAGAAGAAGAAGAATAACACGAACAAGAAGAACAAGAACAACAAGAACAAGAACAAGGAGAAGATAAAAAAGAAGAAGAAGAAGAAGAAGAAGAAGAAGAAGAAGAAGAAGAAGAAGAAGAAGAAGAAGAAGAAGAAGAAAGAAGAAGAAAAAGAAGAAAGAAGAAGAAAAAGAAGAAAGAAGAAGAAAAAGAAGAAAGAAGAAGAAAAAGAAGAAAGAAGAAGAAAAAGAAGAAAGAAGAAGAAAAAGAAGAAAGAAGAAGAAGAAGAAGAAGAAGAAGAAGAAGAAGAAGAAGAAGAAGAAGAAGAAGAAGAATATATTCCTGTAACGATTGCTTGGAACGAAATTAAACATATAATGTTAGCACCTAGAACCAAGAACTTCTGTTTAGACAAAACAATAATGTATAAGGGCCCTTTACTTCATTCTATACTGTGTAAATAGGATGGGATGAAACCATTGGGTAGTTGGAGAGCACTACCATAGACTGAGAACATTGAGAAAATAAAGCCTAAATGTAGGACATGATTTACAGTCTGCGAGGGACAAGTCTGTGGATAGTCACGACAACCAAAGTCGAATGGCATAGACAATAGGAACAAACTCACAGGGAGCAAGTACAGCGGGGATCTACCAGTCGTCAGTAGAAATTATCCTCGTCGACACGCGTTTCGGCCCACGATTCCTAGACGCATTTGGAGGTGGGCCCTCCTGAGTTCATGAAGCTCAGGGCTGGTTCCCCGCTGTACGGAATTACCGGATGGTGTTATTCTTTCGGCCAGAGACAAGACGACTTGGTGGTTTCGCATGAGGTACTGTGAGATAAGAAGCCGCCACGGCAGCCTAATTAAAGCAGTCAGCATGCCTGGACGACCGAGCGACAAGCTTACTTTGGTTTACCGGACACATGTTGGACTTTTTATTAGCAGTTGGCAGAGGAACACTGGCAGACAATTCGGACACGATGGACTTTCAAAGGGGTGAGAAACCCTTTTCCACTAGACACTCGGACCAGCTTACCGAGGCCCGTCCCCTACGTTGTTGCGCTGCGTCCAAAGCCAGCTAGAGGCCCTTTCGGCTGCCTCTCCCAGTTTTTTGAGTGTTCGTTTCCGTTCATTACCGCGCAATCCTAATTCTTTCACCACATTGTAGAGCGAAGTGGAAACGAGGCCTCTCGCTCCCACTTCGACGGCAAATACCCGTACTGTGTAAGCCTCGTTTCTCCTCAAACCGGTTGCTAAATCACTGTACTTCTCGAGCTTGTACAAATGATTCTCCTCCATACTCGACTCAAACGGGACAGTCAACTCAATCAGGATGAGCTGCCGTTTTTGCGCAGAATGGAGAACGATGTCCGGACATTACAAACTGAGAGCTGCCAGTGTTAAATATGCTTAACTTTATTGTATGGTGTAGAAATCTGGAACATGAACAAGCAAATAAAAATTTCCGGAGATGTACATACACCGAGGATAGGTCGTAAACTTCAACAAAAACTGTCAAGTACGGAGGTTCTCATGTTGAATTAGGAATCACAGCACTCGGGACACTCCCTTAAGCGCCACGTCTCCATCTTCAGCAACAGAGTTCCAATTCCTATGTCACCAGTAACCGTCTGATTATATATCCGTCTTACCCTTTCCCTGAGTGTTGAGCGTCGGCCAGATCCCATGGTAACTCCTCGCAGCGCCATTCGCTTTAGACAGTAATGATATCTCTGAGCCTCCGCACTGGGTACTCGTTCTAATGAGGTTTGGAATTAAAAAAATGTTGCTGGGAGAAACAATTAAGAAAAAGACAATAGCAATATTCCGGCAACATTTAAAATTTTTTTTTTTTTAAAAACTATTCTTGAGGGGAAAGTAACAGGCATGAGAACAAGAGGTAGACAACGATACAAGTGGGGGGGGGGGGGGGGGACAGCATCAAGAAATGGGCAAACAGCTGTTTAGGAATGGTATTACAAAAACAAGGGACAGGGTCTGAAAATTCATTGCCTCTAACCTTTTTTGTGGAGATTGATTTATGACATAGATCATAAGAAGAAGTGTTTAATGGCATTTTCCTATCACCAGTTTTAGTGCAAACTGCTGGACGTAAATTTGCCAAGAAAAACCACAACAGCCAAAACAAAACACTGGGGTTGGTTCTGGAACGTCCTGTAAAGGATACGCAACCAACTACAGTTTTGGTGGTATATTCTAGAGGGCACTGACACTTGTACAGTTATTTTCGTATTTTTTTAAAAACAAAAATCTGTTTGTTCTCTTGGTGATCGCGGTTAAACATCACGTAATTGTGAATCGCGTGTTGGGAGGAAGTCCAGCTTTTAGTCCAGCCTTGCGGACTACGTTTATTTTTTTTTTAGTTAGATGGTTTTAAGATTTGTCGAGAACGTCAATTACAGCTATTTGTTCTTACTGTGACTGTTATTAACTTGAGTGGTTATTCTGTTATTATTAGTTTCCAGCTGTTGTTTACAGAAACCTGTCTCGGGTTAAAAACATATGTTGCTGTTCGAGGTTAAATGTCCTACACCTGTTTATAGTGAATGAGTGGGTGTTGAAAGTGCAGCTCTTGCTTAGATAGTCTCACTTAACAAACAGGCCAATTATTTTTTATTAAAGATATGAGCACTTTTAAGAATAACGAGATGCTGCCTTACTATATAGCTGCTCTTAACTGGTGGATAAAAACTGTTATTTCTAGTTAAGCATCGTGTTTAACTAGTAGATTTTCTGTTTCTCCGTAGATTGCTTTATTAACAGTGATTACGTAAATAGAAGGCGACTGAAATCAATCTTATGACAAGAATTGCAAAATTCAACATCAAATATGGCTGGGTGCTTCACCAGAGAAAATGGAAAACGAGTACAAACACAACCGAACGTTTTAACCAGTTAATAAATGGAGCACTAAAAACAATAGTACTCACTGCGACTGGAAAATTGAAAGTAAACAGCCACGGTTAACATAAAACCAATAAGTACGTAATTTAAAAAGTGAGCAAATGACCCTTTTCCACGCCTATGGGTGTATAGGACATATAGGACTAGACCTATATTTTATAGACCAATCAGGACAAGATGGGTGATGTGATCAGCATCACGCCGGCCGCCTTTACTTCCCGGAACTGCAACCGGCACCCACTAAAGGCTGGGTCGACCTGGAAGCCAAGGTCATTATAAAAAAAGAGGGTTTCTCTGCCAGGCAGCGAACCCACCACCTTCCGATCCGCGCGGCGCGTCTAGCTCTCTGCCACGGAGACTCCCAGTACGTAATGAGGAGGAAACAATTATGTTTATGCAAAAGAGCGATGAAGGCATACTCTTTAAAGACATGTATGTACTGTTGCTTCTTCCAACAAAATATAGATTTTGATGAAAAGGCTGAACTAGATGATGCAGTAGTGTACACCGATGGTTCTGTTAATCGGGGAGTAACATCGGGCTAGGTATTTTCAGCTAGAATGAAGGGACAGATTGTGGCAGAACAAACTGGAGCTTTTTTTAAATCTACAACTTCAAGCATGAGGATGGAGATGGAAGCAATCACTGCATATCTGAGTTGGATAGCATAAACAGTTACCAGAGGAATTTTTGTGTTTGATTCTGAGTCGGCATTGCGGAAGGTTCAAAACACACTAATGTGGCGTGAGTGGAAACCGAGCACCAGTACACAAACATTGCAGGGAATCACCTGGATATTCTGTCCGGGGCTTGCAGGAGTGCGAGGGAATGAAAGAACGGATTTTCTGGCTACAAAAGCGAAAGCTACGGAAACGCTCGTAGCTGGCAGTGGAGATATTCTGAAGACCATATATCAGGGAGTGTTGACAGAAGACACGAGATTAGATGATATAACATGTGCAAGGATGTGTGAACGATAAATTAGTTGCGGATCCGACAAGGAGGGACAGATGAGAGGAAGAGAACGACGTGTATGTAATCATTGTGCTACGGGAACAGTTGCATCTACGCCTTAAGCCATTTGTTGCGAGCGACGGAGCATCTATGGGTGTGCCCGGTGTGCTAGGATGTCGATTCTTTGATCAGTAATCAAATAAATAATCCAAACATTGTTAATTTTCTCGCTGCTTGCCTTTCCTGATGTTGATTTCTTGGATTAGTAACGGTTGTAGATTAAGAATCCCAGTTACATGGGATGGTCAGCTGAGGATTGCATGTCTATTATTAGCATCTCACACAGATTTTTTTTTTTTTTTTTTAGGTAATAGTGCTTTGATTGTTTTAAAGTGTTGACGGTTAGACTAAACAAGCTACAAATCCAAACGTTGAACGTTGTAGCTCCTCCATAAACGGATTGTAACTTCAGCATTGTAAGCCGAAAACATCTTTCTTGTAAGCATCTTTATAATCCTGGTTCTGACTTGCATGCTATCAACATTGCAGAGCTGTCATCCGTTTCAGAATGGAGTAATCTTCCATCAAACATATTTCGTAAGGCATTATTTAAAAAAAAAAAAAAAAAACAACGAATGAGAACATTACCCAAATGAGGGCAAGGGCAAGTGTATAACCTTTATTTCAATATTCTTGTGTGCACTTCTCTGCCGATTCATCCCAACTGATTCTGCTTCTATTTTCTATTCGAGCTGTTAAACATCAGCCCTCTGTAATCTCAGCGCCCTTCCCCCCCCCCCTCCCCCGTTTACTTCTTAATACCACACGCGCACGTCGTCTGTGGTTTATGCGTTGCAAACGCGTTTCGTAGTGCCGGGTTTAATCCTAGCTGCGAACAAAGTGTCTTGCTTAGGTTTAGACAGTAATATCGAGTGCTGACAGTTCAGTGGCAATGGCAAACTACTGAATGTAAAATTTGCCTACAAAAAACACAACAGCCGAAAAGTGCTATGGTTAGTTCTGCAACGTCCCGTAAAGGATACGCAACTAACTAACCACACGCCTTGGGCAGTATGGTAGTAAAGGCTGTTTTTCACACACATACCTTTCTCTCTCTCTCTATCTCTCTCTCTCTCCCTCTATATATATATATATATATATATATATATATATATATATATATATATATATATATATATATATGTATACTATATATATCTATACTTATATATATATATATATATATATATATATATATATATATATATATATATATGCGTAAGTATGTGTTTAGATAACTATATAGAGACACAGGCAAAAGATACAGATATAGATAAACAGACAAACAGGCAGGCAGAGAAATACTTAAGTGAACTGAGTGATATTTGTAGTCAGCTTTCATTAGCTAGGTCTCCTATGTAAAAAGGCCTGTTAATACTAACATGTAGCGAAGTATGACATTATTTGATATAGGTAAAGAACACCAATATTATGAAGTTGCTAGTATAATTTTTCTGAAGTGCAGAGAATTCTAAATAAGAAACGTTCTCCTATACTTGATTTTTCTAAAGTACTATCAACTCAATACGTATAAAGGTTTTCCTACTGTGACTAAATAAAAAGTGATATAATGCCTGTGGAATTTCTGACAAGGACTAGTGAGACCGTCTCTGGATTGCCAGCTTTGCCACATCAGGTATAATCCTTGTTTTTTAGAATATTTGTTTGATTTTTTAGTCAGTTCTAACTCATTAATTTAAGGAATCCACTAGGGTACGCCTTGACGAGACTGATGTTAATGATGACTTCGGTCATTCCTTCTCGGTTGAAAAACAACAAACACACTCCGTCCGTGCATGCTCACGAATATTGCAGTCGGTGAGTGGGTGTTAATTATCTATCGTCAGGTAGACATTGGCAATCACTCTCTTGCATTCTGGAAGCACGACAAATTTGCAATCCTCGACAGGAGCATTACATTGGAGATCATGATCGATTCTCCAGACAGTGCTAGCCGGTTCTAGTAGTCAGTCAGTCGTTAACCGTTAGTCGAGATTGCGGCTTCACTGCAGACAGGTTGTTTCGTTTCTGTGCGTTGAATTCACACAACATGTTCTCCGCTATCCCATCTGAAAATAATGGAAACCTGTCAGTCCAAGAAATATCTTCAAGCTTGCCCACCCATAGTATATCCATACCCCTGTTGCCAGATTGCAACACTTACAGTCACAACAGAATAGCAGCTTACTATTAAAGCAGGCAATCTATTGCGAAAGCTGGCATTGTGCTTACAATAATGAAGAGAACACATCATTCTGAACGTAATCGACCGTACACATTTTTTACAGTTAAAAATATAAAGCCGCCACGGGCATAACTGAAAACATTTCACACGAAATCTTTATCTCATAGTGTCGCTCCAAACACTTAGCTCAGTAACTGGGGGACAGAACTGTTGGACTCTCCGAGCATGAAAAGGTGAAATTGAATCAGTAAACGAAGCTTGCTAAAAAAAAAAATATTTGTAGTAAGGCGTTGCGAGTCCAACTCGTAAGCCAGCATACCGCGATCGAAACCCACTGCAGGCTGCGTGGATTTTTGTCGTGGTATAGGACGTCGCAGGTCGACCCAGCCTAAAATGGGTACCAGGATGGGCTGTCCTGGGAAAGTAAAGACAGCCGGCGTAATGCTGACCACATTACCCACAGAGTGCTGATGGTCTATAAAAATATGGGACGCTCTGCCCATATGCCAGATGCGCCGAAAGGCGTGAAAAGGGAACTTTACTTTACTTTACTTACATGGAAAGGCCTAATAGAGGACCACTTAGAAGCTCCTCTAAAGAAATACACAAAAATATAGTTATGGTCTGATTAATATAATGAACAGTTTTAATAATGTTTAGGTATAGGCTGAGCTCGTAAAGGGCGAGAAATGAAGCTGGTCATGCTGTCTCATATGTCGCGGTCTAGAATATAGAACCCTCTAACACTTTACATAAACAGGCAACATTTTCTCTAGGTTTTTTTTAGGACTGCCTTTTAATTATTTAAATATAAGAAATGTTGTTACAGCACTCTTTAATACCAAACACAAACCGGAAAAAAAGGTTAGCTAGAGCAGCATGTCTCATACTTTTTTCGCCGCGGCACCTTTCTCGGGAAAAAATGTTTTCGCGGTACACCTACCCTTATAGCGGTTTGAATACTTAGGAACAAAACGAAACAAAAAACAGTGCAAATTTAATGTTTTAAACTGTCTAGATAAATTTTTCATTTTTTTCATTATGTTTATGGATAGTTTAGTTAATAATATCGTCAAATCACTTCCAGTTTGCTCCTTTATGTGTTTTTAATGTAAGCGTACATTGAGAATGCACTGCAGTCTTGCTAACAGCATTGTTTTTTGAATACACCTGTATCCAAAGTTCTTCTTGCCTTCCTTATCAGTATTGCTGTTTTAAACTGCTGTTTTAAACTCTTGGCATACGCCAGTCTGAGAACCGCTGAGCTAGAGCATTGACTTGTCCTAAATCCAGAACATATCTTTGTTCATTGCCTAACTTTGGTGTTTGATTAATTTTGATATTTTTTTTACTGTATTCAGACATGACTGTTTGGTGAAGAAAACATTCTTGAGAAATAGTTCTTTAGTGGAGTCCTCAAGTACCACTTTGCTTATTTCTTCCTTTTGGCTGCAAACTAAAAAAAAGAAAAAAAACGTTATTCGTATTTTCGACATGATGATGTAAGTAGTGCAAAGGCCAGCCCTGGCACAGAGCACTTATGTGATCCCTCAGTCGTGCAATTAGCATTACCATTTTCTAAATTCTCTTGTATATGGGAATGAAGAACTGGAGTGCGTTAACCCTTAAACAGGTGCGTCAAAATAGTTTAGCCAAAATGAATCCAGCAACTCAAATCCTTTTTTTCTGGACCTGTCGCACCTGTGATAGGCAAGAAGAAGGACACGGGATCTGTTTAACCGAGACGCATTGAAGTATTGAAAACCAAAACCAGCGCCAGGAGAAATTCTTTTTTAACACTAAAAAGAGTGAGGGTTGTCCAGACTGGGAGTTTTATTTGTTTGATTATTCAACGGATCAACATCACGACACACGGGTGCAACCCACAAGTGCTTCGTTCAACTTCTAACTCAAGCCTGGGGCTAAAAAATCTCAGCTCAGTGCACGAACTCCGTTGCACCAACGAGGGTCCTGAAATACTTAGGGTAGATGTTTAACTCAAAATTTTGCCCTGGCAGCGCCGTTAGACTACTCTTTTCGATTTACAACGGCAGTATTTTTTTTTTTTTTTTACATTCGCAACAATACACTCCGGCGTCCGATCTCACTAACAAGAGACCCTGGAAATTACTAGAAGTCCATGTGATAAAATCCCAGCCTTCACAGGGGAACTGAGAGTGACGAATTTAAATGTGATTTGTTGCATTCAGTTAATAAATATGCATCTCTTTTGTCCGAAGACCACTCCTAGAAGTTGGTCATAAATTCAAAAAAGCATGTGACAAAAAAATCGCATACCAAGGGTAATGAGATAGCATTTTACAAATCAGAAATAAAATACAAAAACTAGAAAAATAAGAAGATAGAACAGTTCTGTATGTCGTTGAACCCAACCAGGACCGTACAACGAGCGACCAGCACCCGGTGATACAAAGTGCCACCTTTTGGATAAGGATCACTGGGGCACAAGTCTCAGAAAACCCCATTCAACCGTTAGGTTATATTAGACTAAAGCAGGAGTGGAGCCTTAAAAAAGCGAAAAATTGCGTCCTGCAGTAGTAGGGAAGTTTTCAATTTCATTCTATAAAAATTTCTAAAACAAGGCTAGAGATATCCTTATGTTCAGAAGTCGTCAGGAGAAAAGATTCATTCTCACCCGTTGACCCTAGCCATGAGAGTAGTTGTTTCTTGTGGTGATTAAGATATTACGGCGTCGGTGGCTTGCATTTAATTCAGAGTATTATGCTCCAGCCAGAGTATGTTAGGGACCTTATAAAAAGTGCTGTTGAGGAAATGATGTAAAAAAGAAAAGCCACCTTGTGGCGAGCCCGACTTCTTATAGCAGGATTTGGTTCTGTGCCAAATACTAACAATCGTTTGAATATACCGGATTGTTAAGGGAATTATTCATCATAAACAACCATCATCGAAAAATGCTAAGGGATTTGGTAACACTGTCTTTGGGGAATATGTTGTGTGTTAAAGGAGAAACTTTTTTATACTCCTAAAAGGTTCAATAAAACGTCTCAATATTGGCTGAATATTGTAAAATTTGAGTCATTTATATAGTAAACCATGTCAAAACCCACATGAAAACCCGAAGTTGTAATAATAAATATGTAACGTATTATATTCATGCTAATAATGATTGAAAAAAAAATGAAAATGAAAATAACGTATCAGTTCTACTGCCGTGTTTTACATTATCTTCTGCTTCTGCTTCTTCTTCTTCTTCACGTAAACTCTGGCAGGAAGTTCCGGTTGCTCGTCTATATTGCCAGTTTAGTCTTGTTCCAGTAGTTGAGTTTTGGGTGCACATCAATTTTATAGATCTGGCATATTTGTACGCAAACTGCCGGTTTCTTGGCGCTCAGGCCGATGCCTTTTGACTTCAGAGGAAACCCTAATTAGTTGCCTCTTACGAGTCGACCCCTAATAGTCCCGCAACACACACGGCATCAAAATGCATAATAACGAAAAGTTTCCCGACAAACTGTACCTTGTTTTTGTTAGGTATAAAATATCGAGCAATTAGTTGGGTTAAGCAAGTTTGACGCCTAAATATGCATTATTCCTAATCAAGAAAGAGACCTGTAGTTGTCGTCGTAGGTTATTTCCATCCGAACTGCTACCTTACTGTTTGATCACTGCCGAAACTTCACAAATCTCATCCAGTTTTGGCCTGAGGGCATTAGTTTACTCACCTCTGCTTTAGAGTCATAGCAGACGCTGTTTCCAAAGGTAATAGTAGGACTACATTGTAGGAAGGTAAGTTGTACCCCACCAGGACATCACATGAGGATCACCAGTGGAGGGGTCCCGGAAACCCCGTTAAGCCGTTCGGCCATATTTCAGGCCTGGCTATATTTAGGGCCGCCGGCAAAAGCCATGGTGGGGCTTCAAAAAAGCTAAAAATTGCATCAACAAGGGGAGGACGAGAAACCATTCCTAAACTCGATTGTCACCAAGGACTGATTAACTAAGCAAACGCTGAAGACAAACAACAAAAATCATTCATTTGTATATTTTCCGCACACGTGCGTGACAATCAAGTATCAAGACAAGCGCATTTAGATATACACAAATAGAACATGGCAGCGGAAAATAAATACTATAATCTCAAACTTCCGTCTAATTTCAACTGTCAAGTTACATTTTTCTCGACTGAACAAAGCATGGCGTTCAAATTATTCCCCTTGCACCACCATTTTTTGGGGTCCATTCTTGCATGCTCGCATTTTTTTTCTGTCTTTTCTTTTTATTAAGTGAAAACACGTCATGCATGGCTTCTGTGAGAGGAAGTCATACATTGCCTGTCAGTCAGTTATTACTGTCTGTGCAAAGTTTAATGGTCCTTACAGAGTACTAGCAACTGATGAGATATTGTATACTCGAAGGCAGAAACGGTGATAGAGATTATGCTAGTCTGACAACCAGACCATTATGTTCTTATGGCTTGGGTCATCCAGTTAGTCATGTATACTCAGTGATACTCCTTCATGTCTGTCTTTCTTTCGCCTAGGGTAGAATGACACACAACGGCAGTCCTGGGTGCAGCCTTGAGTGTGACATAATTAAAACCTCTTAGGAGATGGAACAGGGTATCTGTCATAGGCAGCAGATCATGGGTGCTGATGCACGTTAAAGAAGTTGGTTGAGCTCCCGAATACGTTTTGGAGATGGGGGACATGTGCATTAGGGCTACGTTACCACCCCCACCCCCCCCCGCCAACCAGTTGGAGTAAGCTACGTATCCTTTCAGGACGTTGCAGTACCAAAGCCAACCTTTGTTATCTGTGGTTCACCGGGCTCTTGTACTTTCAGAAGTTTGCCACTGTTCACTAAACGGCTCGGCTCTTAATACCACAGTCGAAATGGTGGTCTGCTGCCAAATCGCCTGAAGGTACGATCGCAACTGATAGATCCAAGTTACGAAGCGCGTTCGCAACACACAAGCCACAGACACAGTCAACCGTGTAGAGATGATGTCTTTTTGGGTACCTCTTTATGCATTTCATATTATTTCAAGTATATCAGTTTAAGCGAAATTATGTACATATTTACAATAATAGCTGCAGTAGTAGAAGTAATAATAGTAGTAGAAGCAGCAGCAGCAGTAGCAATAGTAGTAGTAGTAACATTAATTTTACACTTGACAAAGTTTAAGCCGCTTGAGCACGGCACCCTATGAAAAAACGGGAAGTCTGATTTCGGAGTCCTAGCGTTCTGAGTATGTAATTGGAAGGTCAAAGCATTGACATCAATGTTCCTGATGGCTGTGACTTTGGATTACTCAAGACGGACCTATCTGCACTGTTTCCAGGAACGACTTGAATCCTTTTTCCTCAACACCTCGAAGAAGATGTTCACTCTAGCTGCAAGGATGAAAAAGTACTTGAGCACAATACAGCAGGAGTCCTTGAGTACTTCAAATGCCCCAGGACCGGAGAAAAGCTCCAGCTAGTGACAAATTACACCTTTATCTGCCATGTAAATTTGTACAGTCTTCACTTTCACATACTGTATTGATGCAGCTGTACTTAAAACATACTAAAAAGGTGGCTCAAGAGTAAAGTAATGCTTCAGCCAGTGTGAACTGAATCGATCTCATGTAGCACACTGTGGTCTCTGTTAAAATATGATCAAATTTGTAATAAAATGCCCAGTAACTTATATTCTGAGTTGGGAATGCTATAAAGTCATGAGGTCAATTTCTTTTACTAGAATTGATGTTCAGGTCACACCATGGCCAACACTGCTAAAATCTCATAAAGAACGTTTAATTGTTTTAAAATATTCAGAAGTTTAATGATCAATAGGGCTAAGCACATATCAATGATAAAAAGCGTAATCTCTATACCGCAGTTGCTGGGTTTCAGCCGGTGCGGTTGTGAGATTGCACTGCTATTTCATGATGAAAAGGTGTGGTGATTTTTTAATGTAACATATATGGCACAACTTGCCGCCTCACATCTAGGACTTCAGACACATTTAATTGGTTACGTGGCTGATGGATGAGTGAGGTTTGGGTTACAGTTGTAATAAACTCAAAACCAAACCAGGTTCTGATTTGTGGCTTGTCTGAGGTACTAGGATTCCAGTAGGAACTTTTACGTCACATCCTATTAAAAAAGAGGAATGTGTGGCACAAAACGATTTTTTTTTAAAGAATAGAACCATAGACAATTTTATACAACATTAATGACTTGCTGTTTCAAGAAATGAAGCCAAACGAATGAGAACAGTCACAACAAAGTTGAGAATTTTTACTGCGCCTTTTGTGGTTGTTAGGTTTTGAGTAGCGGCCTCCATACTAACCAAATTAACTTGATTTCAAGTACATCCTCATTATGCGGTTAGTACAGTTTTAGGCGTAAACCTTTCTATCTAACCATGATATATAATATGAAAAAAGGACTATATACTTACCGAATAATTTGACCTCTAGGGGCTTTGGAAACTGCCTACGCCATAGATTAACCTATTTCAAGGCGTCGATCATTAGCAGGGAGGGTTGCAGGCTACCAATATGCCTGTTAGTAGAGGCAGTGTTAAGACTTGTCATGCGACAAGACTGCTGTTCTTTTGTCGCTTATGTTTTTCACTACTGTAAGTATGTCTTCATAGATTTGTGCATATCATGGCTGCAGTGTACCTTTTTCGTTTGCTCTCTCCCGTAAAAAAGGACGTCGACCGAACACATCTGCGTTCAGCAAATCCTTAAATTGTCGCTTTTGCTTGCCTAGGTGTGATGTGTCTTTCTCCACCTCTAAATTGGCTCTAGAAGCCACATGGAGTTTGTCATGCATGACTATCATAGGTTTGCTCTGTCTGAATACTTACTACTCAAGGAAATCTTCACTGGTATATCTGTAACATTACTGTATATGACATGTCGAGAGGTTTCGCAGGGAAAGGAATGTGCGGAAGCATCAACATATCATCGCCGTCTGAAAAGAACAGTGCACCAGTGAGTGACCAGGGAATCCGGCCTAGACTCAACCAACCCTCAAGGGAAATACAAGCGGTCACAGTACTTCTGGTACCATCGGTATTGGAATTTTGAGCTGGCTGCTGAAGTGCGGACAGAACGCTTATGAGAAAGTCCAGAGTGTTATGACGTGGGTTTTTAATGTAGTTCAACTTATTAGCAAGGTTCTACTGTTATGTTGTTTGCAGGTGTCAAAGTTTTCTCTGGAAGAACAGAGAAGGAGACTTGACACAGAATACAAACTATGTCAGGAGAAAATCATCGGAGACCCGGTTACGCTATCAGGTGAGACAATTTAAGTAGTTCTCTGTTCTTTGTCTGTCTGTCTGCTTTTGTTTTTGTTCGTCGGTCTGTTTATCTCCCAGTTGTCATTCCAAATGTATACTCCCCCTCCCCTTCCCCCTCCCGTTTTTCCCCCTCACTAGTCGCCATAGAGACAACAGCAAATTTTTGATACAGATCACAACATCCAATGAAAACGTTTTCTAGTACACAGAATAACTTTCAATCCCTGTTATCAAAAGGTAAGTAAAGAATAATAAAACTGTAACATACAAACTGTGTGAACTGTAAGGTTGGCATGCATTGACTACCCCTATCACAAGGGACATTTATCTGCAAACTTCAATCCATTTGAAATGAGTTTCAAAAAATAATATGCTTATAGAAGTGTAAAGTAACGAATTTTACTGGTCGACTTATCTCCTTTCATTCTAAAAATTGTTAATTACTGGTACTTTTATAACTGGTAATTTTAAAGCTATCTTTGCATTGAGATGGGCGACAAAAATTTTAGCCAGCAATGAAATTATACTGCTGTTCTAATGCGATACAGAGGATAACTTTTCTCATGGTGAAGGATTTTTCCTAATTAGCAGAGAAAGCACTTACAAATTGGAAGAAGTGGGTGACAGTATAATAAAAACAACGTAGACGACAAAAAATATCCCACGGATTTGATCGCAATGTTACACACCTACCAGGTATGATGATGGTGAATCAATTAAAGATAAATTTTACATGAAGCACATACATGCTTCTTTTGTCAAAATCTGCTTGTGCCGCTAGGCGTCGCAGTCTATCAGATGATCGGCAACCGAGCCAGGGCGCGCTCAGTCGCTTCATATGCCGTGATGTTATGAAGTCTCAAGTTGTCCGTGACTCCTTCAATCCATTTTCTTCTTGGTCTTCCCCTGCCTCTTTGTGTTTCGATTTTCATGTTGTATGCTCTTGATGCTGGCATCGTTGGTTCCATTCTCATTAGGTGACCAAACCATTTCATTCTTTGCTTCTCAATAAATTTAACGATGGGTATGGTCCAATAGTTTCTTGTAATCACATCGTTTCTCACTCGATCTCTTCTGGTTTTATTCGCAGCCATTCTCAAACATCTCATTTCACAGGTGGTTAGTCTTCTCTCGTGTTCTTTTGTTAATGTGCAAGTCTGACATTGATAACCTAATGTCGGTATAAAGATTGTATTTATAATTTGTCTTTTTATCTCAGCTGGGACAGCAGGGTGTTTTAAAATTGGGGCAAGCTGGTATGCGACATTGTTGGCTTGTTGGATTCTTGCTTCGATCTCTCTGTCTATTTTACCATTGGATGTAAAGATACTTCCCAAGTATTTAAATTCTTGCACTTGTTTTAGGCTGTGATCTAGAATCTTCATGTCGATGGTCTGTTGCTCTCTACTTATGCTCATGAACATACATGCTACAAGGGGAAAAATATTAAACGACAGTATCAAGCATTTTAGATTTTAAGATAGGATAAGACAGAAAACATAGGAATACATTGACTTTAACTGAGAAACGAAATTGTGTTGTTATTTGTCTTGCTTAGTGAGTCAGTATGTTACTGACTAAAACGTGTTTTTAATTACAATTCACAAAGAAGTACGTGAATCACTCCGTAGCAGAGATGTGAAAACGTGTATCCCGTACGATATATATTTGACCCTTCCTCATATAAATGTAGCCAACATAGTGTAGCGGCTAGACGCTCGTAGGTGAATCAGTAAGTCTGGGTTCGAGTCCTGCCGGAGCCCAGAATTTTTCACAGGTCGGCCCAGCCTTGAGTGGGTACCAGATATAGACCTAGGAGGAAAAGACGGCCTGCGTGACGATTACCACATCACCCACCTAATGCCGATTGGTCTATAAAATATAGGTCTAGCCCTATATGCCGAAGAAGAAGAAGTATTAGAAGAAGACGAAGAAGAAGAAGAAGCAGAAGAAGAAGAAGAAGTAGTAGTAGTAGTAGTAGTAGTAGTAGTAGTAGTAGTAGTAGTAGTAGTAGTAGTAGTGGTAGTAGTAGTAGTAGTAGTAGTAGTAGTAGTAGTAGTAGTGGTAGTAGTAGTAGTAGTAGTAGTAGTAGTAGTAGTAGTAGTAGTAACAACAGTAGTAGTAGAGGAAGAATAAGAATAAGACGATGTAGAAGAAGAAGAGGCAAAAGAAGAAGAAGAAGAAGAAGAAGAAAAAGAAAAAAAGAAGAAAATAATAAGAAGAAGAAGTAGTAGTATTAGTGATTGTAGTGGTAGTAGTAGTAGCAGCAGTAGCAGTAGTAGTAGTAGTTCTAGTAGTAGTAGCAGTAGTAGTAGTAGTAGTTGTAGTAGTAGTAGTAGTAACAACAGTAGTAGTAGAG
>CAJHNH020003542.1:0-37500 GCA_905116865.2 Candidula unifasciata | reverse complement strand
TCCAGTAACATCCACTTTCTGTCGGATCTCAAAAAGCAACTTATATTCCCCACAAATTAGAGAATGGTCGTTGATACAGAAAGAGGAGCATATGCACTCACGAAGGGAATATTATATCAGATCTCTTCAGAAAAGCAACACGCAGCTCGTAACCAGCTCTCGCGAGATCTCAATACTACTCAAAATCACTGATATCCATTAAAGTATTGGGAGGACAACTCACATCGGAAGTTCGAGTTTAACCATTCAATTATGTCCCCATGGCTGGCTTAATGCAGTAATCAGAAACCTAAAGATATGATGGAAATTGATGGGTTTCTGCTGTGAGTTTCTTTCTTATGTCGATATGTTAGAACGTGATGGCATTCGGTGCACACGGGCAATTAGTCTTATTTTGAAGTATACTTTTGCGCATTTGGTTTTGCTTTTCTCAGGAAACTAATGAACATTAAACGGGATTAATTTAACAAAGACCAGGAAATGAGAGGAATCTGAAGACAGTCGCTCGTTTCAACAGTTATAAGAGAACAAGGTCGGGGACTTACTGAGCACATCAGAATTCAGCGGAAAGAGCATCATCAACCAGGCATTGATATGGACAACACATAGATTGAGGAAACTAGGACAGCAAAATAAGCCAAAAGATCATGGTTGACGAGATATGTCAAAGTTGCAGATTGGATTCCATTCATGATACTGGAAAAGCTGCTGCTAGGTTGGATACCATCCATGATACTGGAAAAGCTAGTGCTAGATTGGATTCCACCCGTGATACTGGAAAAGCTGCTGCTAGGTTGGATACCATCCAGGATACTGGAAAAGCTGCTGCTAGGTTGGATACCATCCAGGATACTGGAAAAGCTGCTGCTAGATTGGATACCACCCAGGATACTGGAAAAAGCTGCTGCTAGGTTAGATTCCATCCATGATACTGGAAAAGCTGCATAGCATAGACTCGAGTTGAGGAATAGGCTGTGAGCTCTATGTGAAGTATAAATTACATAACAGAATGATTCATGTTTTCTTATATTGTTTTTTTCGCTTATACCTGCCATTATTTACAGGGTACGTTCATTTGATAACGTGCACACATGAAACAAACAAAAAATGACTTTTGTGCGCGAAGTCCTCTTCAGAAACTTGTACACGTATTTTCATTGTGTGACATAATTGTACTGACCGGTATTCGTGGACATGAAGAGACAATAGGCAACATCTAAAACTATAGTTACCAGACCTATAGTTTACCATGTTCTTAGCGTGCTTATTTCCACAAAGAGGCGCAAACGCCTTCTGGGGGTGACAGGTTCGATTCCCAGCACGGTAACTATAGCTTTAGATTTTTATGTTGTCTAGTGTGTTTTTTCTATCTTTCTACTTCGTTCTATAAGTGCAAATTAATACATTTTCTATTACTTTTTTAACATATAATAGTTACCAGACGATGAATCGAACCTGTCGCCTCTAAATCTTAACGTCGCCTCCCTACAGGAACAAGGGTGAGGGATCCATTTTCAAACCTTCATGCGTATTAGGTATGTAAGGCTAGACCTAAAGGACAAGGGTTCTACAACCATTTGCCAGCAAATATAAATTTACATTGCAACTATGCCATTAAAGGTAGATTGCATTTGCAATATGTCAGTACCCGTTAGTACCTAATTTCGCAACATTTAATTTTGTTTTTTTAGTCCGTTTTTGGCACAGTTTTATTATAATTTTCATGAAAAATTGAAAATGAAATAACTTGTTACAATATAACGAACCTGAGTGAAGAAAAGAAATATATTTAAAAGCCTTATCATTCACATTTTCATGAGTGACATTTTCCCTAACATGATATAACAAATTCCATTTTGTTACAACCTGCATCTAGAAACAGTGAGGGGAAATTGATTTCCTTGTCGAGTTTGATTGTTACTGGTCATGGGATAAAAAAAAAAAAGATCCATCGTCTATGTCTTCTTTGCTAAGTTGTAGAAATGTTTGCTTGGTGCACTGAAAGCTGGGGGTTCCATTGTGGACTGGATCCTTCTGTTGACAAGTGTAGGTGCTTTTGATACCCCGTGAGTCCTCTACGGTAAAATTAACCATAAATGGCCTCAAAACCTGTATAACATCTAAGCAATCAATAACATCTAAGGAATGTATAACATCTAAGGAATGTATAACATCAAAGCAATGTATAACTTCTAAGCAATGTATAACATACAAGCAATGTATAACATCCAAGCAATGTATAACATCTAAGCAATGTATAACATCTAAGCAATGTATAACATCTAAGCAATGTATAACATCTAAGGAATGTATAACATCTAAGGAATGTATAACATCCAAGCAATGTATAACATCTAAGCAATGTATAACATCTAAGCAATGTATATCATCTAAGCAATGTATAACATCTAAGGAATGTATGACATCTAAGCAATGTATAACATCCAGGCAATGTATAACATCCAAGCAATGTATAACATCTAAGCAATGTATAACATCTAAGCAATGTATAACATTTAAGCAATGTATAACATCCAAGCGATGTATAACATCAAAGCAATGTATAACATCTAAGCAATGTATAACATCCAAGCAATGTATAACATCTAAGGAATGTATAACATCTAAGCAATGTACAACATTTAAGCAATGTATAATATCTAAGCAATGTATAACATCTAAGCAATGTATAACATCTAAGCAATGTATAACATCTAAGCAAGGTATAACATTTAAGCAATGTATAACATCTAAACAATGTAAAACATCTAAGAAATGTGTAACATTTAAGCAATGTATAACATCCAATCAATGTATAACGTCTAAGTAATGTATAACATCCAAGCAGTGTATAACATCTATGCAATGTATAACATCTAAGCAATGTATAACATCTAAGCAATGTATAACCTCTAGGCAATGTATAACATCTAAGCAATGTATAACATCTAAGCAGTGTATGCTATAAAAGCAGTGTATAACATCTAAGCAATGTATAACATCTAAGCAGTGTATAATATCTAAGCAGTGTATAACATCTAAGCAGTGTATAACATCGAAGCAATGTATAACTCCAGCAGTCTATAACATTTAGGCAGTGTATAACATTTAAGCAATGTATAATATCTAAGCAATTTATAACATCTAAGCAATGTATAAAATCGAAGCAGTGTATAACACCAAAGCAATGTATAACATCGAAGCAGTGTATAACATCCACGCAATGTATAATATCTAAGTAATGTATAACATTCTAGCAGTGTGAAACATCCAATCAATGTATAACATCCAAGCAATGTATAACATTCAAGCAGTGTATAATATCCAAGCATTGAATAACATTCAAGCAGTGTATAACATCCGAACAAAATTTTACGTTGTAATTACCTGGGACGACCAGGTCGATGCTAACGTAAACCGTTTCCATACGAAGTCGAAAGTCAGGGAGGCAAACGTGATTCTAGCGTGATTCATGTTCTTAAACTGTTTCTTTGAGCGCAACTTTGTGACCTCCGAGTGTCCTCTGGGACAGTCCTTGTCCTAGACTTTGCCAGCTGCTCAGCCAGTAACTGTCCAGAATTGATTGCGGTTTAAGGAAAAGACAGCATGGCCCGGATCTCGCTCTACTATTTCCGGCTGCGTTCTGATAAGTAACGTTCTGATAAGTACCTCTAGTCAATTAACGAACAAACAGGTCTTGTTTTCTTGAGAAGGGCAGCTGGGAAAGGCAATTCTGATAAAAGTGGTAAAAGTATCTTTCTCTCTTTATCTCTATCCATCGGTCTGTCTGTCTGTCTGTCTGTCTGTCTGACTGTCTGTCTGTCTGTCTGTCTGTCTGTCTGTCTGTCTGTCTGTCTGTCTGTCTCTTTCTCTGCATATATATATGCAATGCTTTTTCTAAATTGCATGAAATCAAAGTAGTATTATCGAAGAAAAGTTTCCGACTATTCTCTACATAACGGCCCCATATTACAACAGCCTAAAAAAAAAAAAAAACACTCTAAAAGAGTCTCAGTCTCATGCAAACTGTGGACTTCTTTCCGGCGAATATACCGCGGCAAAAGTAGGATAAATTTCCGGCGAGGATGTCGCGAAACGCAACAAACTGCCGAGTTAAACTCGCCGCCGGTAGTTTCCCCCGCGCCACTATGCTAAACCAGATAGCTGGGACTCACGAGCAGCAGCTACCATATCTCGTGCAGCTTCCTCATTTTTTTTGCTCGTGAGTCCCAGCTATATAGTTTACTCTCGGCGGTGGCGGTATGGGCTATTCTCCGAATAACGGCCACATATTATGGCGGTCACAAAAACAGCCACAAACAGCAGATTTGTGTGCACTATTTACAACTTCCGTGCCACAATTTTCAGATATAAAGGCGTCAGATATCGGTAACAAGTTGATTTCATATTCCCTTATTTTTTGTTGCTTATTATTTTCGAGTTCCAGTTTTTTAATGTTTACAACACATGACCTAATGAGGCCCCGTCAGAGTGTTTTTTCGGCCGCAATAATATGTGGCCGTTTTCCTGAGGATAGCCCAGTTTCCTTTCAAAAGTGGATAAACAACCAGAACTTTCCGAGGGAGTTTACAGCTGATGAACGCTAAGAATAAGAAGTTTCCCATCAACTTTAAATGCTTACAGCCAATCGTTGTTTATATAATTTCTGGAGCTAAACGACGTTTTTCATCAGTAAACTCTTCAGTCTTATAATTGTAGTAATTTCCAGTTGATAATGACGTTTCAATCACCAAATTATTGAACTCAACATTAACAACTCACTGGCGGGTCAAGACGACCCAGTCTAACGACCCAGTATCAGGACTGCTCGCAAAAAGGAATGACGGATAGGCAGTCAGACTGATGGACAAATGAATCCGAGTTTGGTAGTTGGATGGGCGGGCGGTAGACAGGTGGGTGGGTTAAGATTTACATGTAGATAGGAAGGACAGTAGGCAAAAGAATATAATGCTGGTACAGTCAACAACTGATTCACAATAATTGCCCCTAAGATGACGTGTCTGTCTATACATATGGTTTTTCATGTGTGTCAATAAGAAATAGAAAGAGTGAGGCAGGGTTCATGGCAAAGGTGAATGGACGACGCTAGATTATAATACCACAATACCTAATTTGAGAATGGAGGTTGAGGCAGTCACAACAGTTTTCTGCTTGCTTCAGAAATAGCTGCTCACACTTGACACAAATTGTTTGGTAGAAAATAACCTCAAGAAAAATTGAAGAACTTGTTTTATGCCATTGACATATAATACTTGACTTATATGCGTACAGACCTCGACAAGTGGCATTGACAACACCACGCCAGTTGTCTTTTACTTCTCATTAAATTTTGTGTACCCATTTTCAGCTGGGTCGACCCTGGAGCCAAGACAATTTGGTTTCCAGATCAGCATCTGCGGATTCGAACCCACACTTTCGGACGGGCATGACTGTTACTGTGTGTCTACAACATATTGAGTTTTAGCAAAATTAAAATTATATCATATTATGTCGTTGTTACTCTAAAAATATTTTTTACATTGAACAGGAAGTGGCTGTGATTTTAAATCGCAGATTTATTGAAATTTGATGTAGCAGAGAATTGTCGGCAAGCTTTCATGGGCGAAGCAGACAGCAATTTCTATAGGAAAGAATGGCGCCATCATTCTCATACACCTGCCCTTTGCACTTGCACTCAGCATTTCGTTTCGCTGTTATTTCCGGATCTCTACGTTACAAAAATAAACAAACATGTGTCATTACCTCTCTGAAGACGTGAAATCATCCATGCTCGATACTGGAATTTCTTTTCAATATTTGTTTTTCTTGTCAAACGAATACCGATTCATCCCTTCCTTTATTGAGGGAACCTCCGTGGTGTAGCGGTTAGATGTCTTAGGTTAAAATCCGAAAGGAGCCAGACATTTTCGTCTAAAAAATGGTTTGGCTCCCAGGTTCACTCAGCATTAAATGGCTACCGGGTAAAGTCCTTAGAAGTAAAGAGACCGACATGATGTTGACTATATCACCCGTCCCGTGCCGATTGGTCTATAAAATATCGGTCTAGCCCTATAAGCCCAGTACGCTTGGAGGTGGAGAAAAGAGTAATTTTCCTTCCTTCCTTGACCCTCTTGTTTGTATTGTAGAGTGTTTCGGGAGATAACATCATTTAATTCTGATATTCTGGCCTCTGCGCTTATCTGACTGCCCGGTGATCCTGTGTTTGAATCCCTTTCGAAGCAAGAAATTATGCTTCTCGACATCGGCTCGCAGGAAATCGAGCCTAACATTGGTACTAGGAAATTTTCTGAGAAGCAAAGGTGGCCAGGATAATATCGACCACATCGCCTGTCAAATTGTTTGTCTCATTATATTTAGCTATCTAGTGCAATGCAGTATAATCCAAAATGTTGTTAAAAGTAAATTATAAAGTCAGCAAACATAAGCCCAGGAGTTATCTGTGTTCAATTCCCGCCAGTTGTAGAACTATTTGTTCCTAACCGTAGGACTCTTAAGGATTCAGTTTCATCAAACGGATGCAAGATAACTTTTACAATAATAGTATCAATGGCTGAGAATCAAATGGCTGTGAGCAAACAGTCAAACGTTCTAGTTACTACCACATGTAATATATTGTTGAACCTTGGTTTATTCTTTAATTCGTTTAGTCGACGAATCAAATTTATGTCACACGGGTGTAACCCATAAGTGCTCCGTTCTTCTTCTAACTCAAGCCCGATAAATTTCAGCTCAGTGCACGAACTTTGTAGCACCCGCGAGGATCTTGACATACTTTGGGTAGATTTTAAACTCAAAATTGTGCTTATACAGCCCTGTTAGGCTACACTTTATTTTTTTAATTTCTAACTGCCAAGTCTTTTTTTTTTACGTACGCAACAATACAAACGGGCGTCCTGTATTACTACCCAGAAACCAAGGAAAATTACTAGAAGTTCAAGTGAAACACATCCCAGCCTTCACCGGTGTTTGAAGCCGGGACCTTCAGCACTCGAGGCGGATGCAAAACCTCGAAAACAGTCAGGCCAATTGAGCCTTGGTCAGATGAAAGCCAGACACTTAACGTTCCATCACAGTGTTTGCCAATGAACTACTAGTTAGTTGCTTATCCTTTAGATGACGTTGCATAACCAACCCCAGCATTTTTTCTTTTTGGCTGTTATGGTTTTTCTAGGCAAATTTACACCAATTAGTCTGCGATTGCTTTCTGGACGGTGGCTTCTGCGTACCACTGTGGAAACAAACGCAAGGCGCAAGGCCCGCAGCTGGGATCGAACCCGGCAACACGATATTACGTCTTAATAGAACTACCAGTATCTTTTCATTACACACACACATCGTGATTGTAACTGATTCAGAAAACATGCTGAGGAAGATCAGAACAGATATGCTTCGTGCAGAGTGGCATGCTTCGCTGCGGAGGACACGAGTGAGGAGTATTGTTTTTCACCAGGTCCGCCGGTGTGTTGGGAAATGAACAGGCGGATAGACTGGCTGGCTCCGCACAACTTGGTGGAATACTGATACATGATAGGGCAGACGTGGTTAGTGCCTTGTGGGAGAGCGTGTACAATTCGGAGTAGCAGATGGATCACCACAGTCTGGTGAGATTGATGCAGCGGGGTGTGACGAGAGGTTCTGGCAGAAGCTCGAGGCTCAGAGGAAAGGCAAGACGGACGTTTAATCAGAAAGCTACTGGCATCATTAGTATCGGAACTCTTTGCTGGCTGCTGAAGATGGGGATCTTTTCATTAAAAAAGCTTCAATGTTCAAAATCATCTACTGAAATGTTGAGATTTTTAAAGGCAGGCGCACATGATCGATTTTAAAAACTTTGAGTCCGATTCATTTGATTATCAATTTACTAGAAATAGCATACCTTGATTCTGTATGTATTTATCACACATTGTGTATTATTGTAGCCTGTGCCTGTCTGCCAGGCGAATGAGTGCCTTTTTGTTTCATTCCATCAATGTCATGTTTACCAACAGAGTCTAGACTCCTTCCTTGTTTTAAACCAGATATGTTCATAATGTTCACATTTCTTTACCACTTTGTCTTTATTTCTCCTATAATGATGATAGTAAGTAAAGATCCCTTTTCACGCCTTTAGGCGCATCGGGCATATGGGAAGAGCGTCCATATTTTTACAGACCGTCGGCACTAAGTGGGTAATGTGGTCGGTATAACACCGGCCGTCTTTACTTCCACAGGACAGCCATCCTGGTACCCATTTCAGGCTGGGTCGACCTGCGACTCCTAAACCATGATAAAACTCCACGCAGCAAGAAGTGGGTTTCGATCGCGGTACATTGGAATTACATTTCGGACTCGCAACGCCTAAACTACAGACGCCGCAGTAATGATCATGACAATATTAGTAATAATAATAGTAATAATAATAATAATAATATTATTAATAATAATAATAACAATAATAATAACAATAACATGGTTATATTTATTTTTCTCTCCCCAAATTATTCATAGCTAGCCGTTTACATTATCTGGTTGTCTGTTCTGATGAATTAATTGAATTATAACAAATGTATTTAGGAAAATATTTGACACGAAAGACAAGAGCTGGATGCATGAACTGGAACCGCCCCTTCCCCTCCCGAACCCAGATAAGCTGCTCTGACAAGCCACTTGATAGATTCACAGAAAAGAAAATCTAAATCCATTTCAAATTAATACAAAAATGGGGATGGACGTTCAATCAGTTGCTATTGTTGTCATGTTCATGATAGACAATATTGCTGCGAAATGCAATTTAAAGTGGATTTTGTAGTGCCAGGCTGGATGAGAAAGGTGTAACAATTAGAGTGTTTGTCTATCGCGAAAGTAGTTAGGATTCAAACACAGAAGTAGCTTGACTGTATCATCGATGAGTACGTCTCTGTGGTAGGTCCAGACTAAAAACTATAGGCACCAGACAATTTACATGATTTTCAGAAATTTCCCCGGAAATTTAAGAGAAAAAGAAGAGAACTGGACATCCCATATTTATTGTGATCATTTTTTTTGTAGCGTTTCCCTTACAGGACTTTACGAAACCAACCCCATGTCTTTTTGGCTGTTGTGGTTTTTCTAGGTAAATTTACGTACAGTAGTTTGCCATTGCTTTCTTGACGGTAGGTTCTCGGTACCACTGCTGAAACCATCCCAAGACAAACCGTCTGCAGCAGGGATGTCGAACCCGTCACCCAGGCATTACAAAGCGCGTTCGCAACGCCCAAACCACTTGCGCCGACTGATGTGATCTAGAAGTGTGAAAACCTAACTTTTCACTCTCCGATTAACAACTAAATAATCCTTTTCCATGCCTTCTGTCGTATTGGGCTTGTAGTTCTATATATTATAGACCAATCCGCATTCGTTGGGAGATGTGGTCAACATCACACCTGGCGTCTTTATTTCAGAGGTCCTTACCTGATACCCATTTAAGGCTACGTCCTCACATTGGTAATTGTGACAAACACACCATTTGTTCATATTCAGCACTCGTAAAAACTTACAAACACAGACTTTGGCGAGCAAGCGACGTTTATATGTAACATAATGAAGTAAAAATAATTGACATACAGGTTATCGTTCTTTAAAAAGGTCTCCCCGTCTCAGGCTGTGTGTATGTTGTATGTCAACTTTAAATTTCAAGTTACATATAAAAACTCGAGTCCTCCTCATCCATAAAAAGACCAAAAAGACCCTTTTCAACCCCTTTAGTATTGAGCCAAAATGGGGCTATGCCTATATTTGTATAGACCAATCGGTACTTGGTGGGTAATGTGGTCAGCATCACGTCAGCCGCCTTTACTTTCCAGGATTGTACTCGGTACCCACTAAAGGCTGGGTCGACCTGGTAACCAAGGTCAGTTCTAAAAAAGTCCGGCTCCTCTAGGACCAGAGTCTACGACTTTCCGGTCCGCTTCATAATGCCGGGGTGCCGAGTTCGATCACAGCTATGGGCCTTGCGCCTTGCGTTGGTCTCGACAGTGGTATCATGAAGCCAGCTGTCCTTAACGCAATTACAAACTACTACTGGACGTAAATTTGCCTAGAAACCCAACAAAAGCTGGATGCGATAAAAAGATGGCATGGAGGGATATCATCAAGAGAGCTGTTCCAGGCAACCAGGGATCATGATCGGGGGAGACGCATGAGCGCCTTCGTGAGTTGGCAGGGCTCATAAAGATGATGATGATCCTATCTTCATATCTACATATGTGATAAAAGAAACAAAAAAGTAACGGTTAAACGCATATCTCGATCAACTGAAGTTTTTCTCTAGCTCGGTGATATCTTGTCAAAAAAAAAAAAAAAAAACAATTAAGGACGCAGCCTGACTCATGCGGGAGCCCCCGTGGTGGAGCGGCTAGACGCTCGCCGCAGATCAGAAGGTCGTGGGTTCGCTCCCTGGAGGAATCGGACTTTTGTCAAAAAATGACCTTGGCTCCCATGTCGACCCAGTCTGTATCACTAACTTTGCGGAGTGAGTGACGTTCAACCCTGCCAGTACCGCTCGGTCAGATTTAACCAATTGCGTTAGCAAGCCGTGAAAATAAACACAACTTTAAAAAAAAAGCCTCCTGTATTGGGGCGATTCATTAGCCACCCAATTTTGCCGTGATTACACTTTAATACATATCTGGCGTTAATTGTTTGCCTCCAGGGCGACGGATAGACATTTGCCTCTAATCGTTTCTTCTTTTATAACAGGTAATTCACAATTTGATTGACGTGTTGATTAGCGACAACGTTATGCAGTACACCTCCAGCTGTATAGTAGAATCTCTTCCATGGGTTCAGTAGCCTCATTATGGGGGTGGGGATCGGGGTGGGCGGCCTAGGCAAGAATAGAGACACTAATCATTAATAAAAATGTCGTACAAGACGTTTAAATAAGTGTTTAATTAAATGAAATCTGTTTGGCCGATAAGCGCAGACACCATTGCCTAGATTTGAACCGCAACACAATTTGCTCATCGGGGCAAATGCAGAAGTAGTAGTACATTATACCAGCAATGTGGGACAGGTCAGCATTTAAGAGCCAAACTAACAGTGAAGCGACAGAGATCACTTGTAGTTACAGACCAGAAGCAACAGACGTGGCAGAAATGTATCTCAACATCTAACCACGTGAGAAACCATTCAGCATAATTCAGTCATCCAATATCAGCTAACATACAGGAATTGTCTAATACAGTGTTTCCTAAACTTCTCTTAGTCGTGGCGCTTTTTTTCAATTAAAGTTTCTTCACGGCCCCCTAACCTTAGTAAAAGTTTGACAATTCGTATGTAAGAAATAATAATTAAAAAAAAAAAAAAAAAAAATAGTGAAACTCGTGTATCTTCAAATATTTCTCGCTCGCCCCTGTGCAGAGGTCGCGGCTTCCCGGGGCGCTGCGGTCCACAGTTTGGGAATCACTGAGCTAATACATATTGCCTGGACTAAAAAAGAAGGGGGAAGTATTACATTTTTGCACTAATGTTGTAAAATGACATCAAGCAGTAACTATTACTGATTATTTACATAGGCATAACATAGCCCAGTTCTAAGATGAATCTTTCAGATGATTGAGTGTGTATTGATTTTCTGGCACTACAGGATTTTAGGTACATCTTTCTCATCATCTCTGCCGTACCTCCCTGTGGCTTATCATGAATGTGTAGCCAAACCAGGCATGCTTCCTGTGGAATAGCCATTTTCTTTCTGTTTTGGAAAATATCACCAAGAATGTGCTACACATTTCCTTCGCTTACACAGTGTTTCAGCATCCATTTAATATTTTTTTTTTCGAACCAAGAAATCAATGTTAAACAGAGATCCCCTTGATGCCTTCCAGTCATTGGGCTTTAAGTAATTTTATTTTGTTTCAAAAGTCGTGGCCGCACACATTAACAGATATCTCGAAAACTTCTGTACGTGTCAGTACGCATTTTTGCATTTGTTGCCTTAGATGTGCCACTTCTTAATGATTTTTAATGTACAATTGTACATGTGCTGCTGTTTTCTTTGAAGTGGCCAATTTCTTTGACTATGACCACCTAAGAGTGAAACGCCAACGAAACTAGTGCAATATGATTTTTTTGAAAGTTTCCTGTTACTCAATTAACTATAAGAATGCTGACTCTTTGTTTGGAATCGGTGTATGTGCTCCTCAGTATACCGGAAATAAGGCAAAATAAAAATTATATGTTTGTTTACATAGAAAAGAATTTTATAAAAGGACATGATTACTAACAGGCTGCTTGACAAATTTTAACCACTGACCCCGAACAGTTGCTAAGTTGAGGATTTTTAACGTTGGGCACTACTTATGTAACTGACTATAGACGTAAATGTTTATAGACCAATCGGCATTTAAAGGGTCATGTGGTCAGCATCAAGCCGGTCGCCTTTACTACTCAGGATATTACACTGTACCTATGTTGGCATGGGCTGACCGGGGTCATATTATGGAGAAACGATTCTTCGGGATTGAGATTTGAAACCAGGACTTTCTTACCGGTAGGCGAGCGTCTGACCACTATGCTACCACTTAATTAACTGGGGTGAGGGTTGGGGGGGGGGGGGGTGGGGGGGGGTTGTAAGTTGTGTTTTCTATAAAGGACGTTATAGAACCAACCCAAGCATTGCTTATCTTTGTGATATCACTACGTGTAGTAGTTTGCATTTTATTTATTAACGGACATATTTCATACCACTTACGAAACGAACAAGTATGAAAATAGGGGTGACTGCAATCAAGCTAAAACCAAGAAATTAGTCCAGTGAACTGTGACTAAAAGCTCAACGAAATGGGGAAGCAAAAAAACATGCACTAATCTGCACAAACTCAAGTTTAGGCTATGATCTTTTTCAAAATGAACTGAACTACACAACAGTAACAAAGAGGAAAATAAAAGTACGATGACAAACAAAAATGGGCGTTAGTGCAATCGATATAAAATTCCAAAAAGTCGGTACAATAGGGGTCCTTTTAGGCGCTCAGAGCTCAACCTATCTAAAGTCATCATCTCTTTCCCTTGATACATATTTCCTTTTTTTTTACCCTATCTTATGGACTCAAAAATATCTTGGGGAAGTTCCCGGAAATGTTCAATAATAAAAGGTGGGAGGATTATTTGGGTGAGGGTTAGCGCTATTTCCGGCGTGAAGCTGACCACATCAGCCGTCTTGTGCCGATTGGTCTATACAAATATAGGTCTAGCCATATATGCCCTATACGCCTAGAGGCGTGGAAAAGTACGTTTATATTTTCTACTTGTGTTCATTTAACACCCTGACACCTCTATAGTTTTAGACTTTCACGGGAACTTCCCACTAAATCTTAGAGTCCCCGAAATAGGGTTAAAAGTAAACAAATGAACTCCTTTCTGATTTCCAACTCTTCTTCTTCTTCTTCTTCTTCTTCTTCTTCTTCTTCTTCTTCTTCTTCTTCTTCTTCTTCTTCTTCTTCTTCTTCTTCTTCTTCTTCTTCTTCTTCTTCTTCTTCTTCTTCTTCTTCTTTCTTCTTCTTCTTCTTCTGTCTTCTTCCTTCTTTTCCTTCTTTCTTCTTCTTCTTCTTCTTCTTCTTCTTCTTCTTCTTCTTCTTCTTCTTCTTCTTCTTCTTCTTCTTCTTCTTCTTCTTCTTCTTCTTCTTCTTCTTCTTCTTCTTCTTCTTCTTCTTCTTCTTCTTCTTCTTCTTCTTCTTCTTTTTCTTCTTCTTCTTCTTCCTCCTCCTCCTCCTTGTTCGTTTCGTCTTTTTAACGTTCACCAGCGGTAATCTCAGGCGAAAAATTCTGGTTGTTCGTCCACTTTAGTCTTGTTCCAGTATAACTATACAACGAGAAATTGAAAAAAAAAAAAAATTTGTTGCTGAAAACTCATTGTAAACATAACCACGATAAAGTAAGAAAAACATTCAAACTCTGTGAGACTATACTTTAGTAGAATAGGAGACACATTTTAATAGAGGAAATCATATTGCTTATCTGGCGCTAGTCCAACAAACACATCCAAATAGGTTTATTTCCTTGTGAAGTGAGACAGGGAAAATTCAAACGATAAACGATGCTGTATTATTTTTAAAGCCCAAAAGGAAAATAATAAAATTTTAAAAGATGATCAGTCCTACTACTATTCTTTTTCAGTAGCTACAATTGAAAACATTTTTTTAAGTTTCGGTGAGAATTTGCGTATCAATCTTGATGATTGTATTACTGTTGATAGAGAGAAAATTGATAAGAGAATTTTACTTCATTCTCATTATAATTAGTGTTATAAATTTACTTTTTTCTGAACTTACATAAGCTGTCTCTGAAGGTGTAATAATAACCATGCTTAACTACGCACACATGCACGTGCGCTTACTCACACGCACACACACAGAGAGAGAGAGAGAGAGAGAGAGAGAGAGAGAGAGAGAGAGAGAGAGAGAGAAGTATGGGGAAGACAATCAGGCAGGCAGACATGCACATTCATACATCTCTCCTGGGATGAAAACAGTGCTTTTCTTAACCGATTGTTCTTTGTAAGTGAGTTTGTCTTAACATGGGTTTGCTAACTCTGCTTCATTAGATTCAACTGGTTTATGTAGTAATCACCTGATAAGGTACCGCGAAATATGCAAAGGAATTACATCGTGTAGTCCATTGTTTGTGTATTCATACCTTGCTTTTTTGTTTTGATCCGTCTAAATAGAATCTGTGTCATGTAACCAAAGGTTTCAGATATATATTTGTTAAACGAAACAGAGTATTATCGATATTTAAGTTTCAAATGTGTATTGCTTCCCCTTAGTCCCCACGTTCTATGAAGCACGTGAAAGTAATTAATGTTCATTCCAAAGTAATTGAAGCACTAAAACAGATTTCAAGTCAGCAGGAAAGCAATACATTATAATTATACCGGACAGCAAAAGTTAATCAAGTCTGATAACGGTTTTGGGAGATGTGACAGAATAAGACCATCAATAACGATGTAGTCTCAACTCTGGACAAAAATATAAGTGAAAAAAAAAAAAAAAAAACAGGACACACGGTGGAAACCATAGTAGCGCATTGATTATCTCACTCGCCCCACCGCAAGATGGCCTTGTGTTCCAATCCTAAGTGTAACATTGATGTTTAAAACAACTAAACCCTAAGGTCTACCCAGCTTTACATGGGTACTAAGAAATGTTCTAAGAAGTAAAATTGATGGATGGGATATTAAATAAACCACCTACAGGTTGCGATGTAATCTATAAATATGGGAATATCACCATATGTCTTATGGTCCCCATAGCTCATAAACGGCTAGTTTCTTAACAGTGATTCTCAAACTGTGCGCCGTGGTGCCCCGGGGAGCTGCGTCCTCTTCACAGGGGCGCCGCAAAATATTTTAAAAGCTTCATAATTAATCCAAGACACGAATTGTTTGTTTTGTTTGTTTTAGTATCCAGAAGCCATGAGTTGTTAACCCTTAGGCTCGGTATTATGGATATCGCAACCTTTCGGCCTTGATTCCATTGTAAATACCGTAAATCTGGGAGACATGTGGCTTTTCTGCCTACCCCCGGGAGTGAACCCGGACCACAAGGAGTTCGTCACCGGCTCACCGCGCAATCCGGTTTAGCCAGCTACGCTAGAGAGCCGGGCAAGACACGAATAGTCATACTTTTACTTCGGTTAGGTCGCTGTAGAAAAATTTTAATTAAAAAAAGGATTTGCAATCAAGACAAGTTTGGGAAACACTTTGCTACACCATTAATTTTCTTCTATATCTTGTTTTAACACATAAGCATTTACCTTCATAAGAGTTCAAGATTTAAATACCAGTTTCAAATTCTTTTTACTTCTAAAACGCTACTTAAAGTGTACATGACTTAAATTCAGAATTGGTTGGAATATCCTAATTAACAGTTGAATTATTGAGAATAAAATAGCAATTAATACATCTGTAAAAACCACTAATATAACCTCTTGTTTCTCCCAAGGTCTGTTCTGCAATCGGACATGGGACAACATTTTGTGCTGGCCGGATACTCCTGCTGGCAGTATTGCCAGACAGCCGTGCCCACCCTACATCAATAAGTTTGACCAAGGAGGTAAGTGTGTGGATTTTTTAGTTGTGTGGAAAGAGAAGAGAACAGTGGAGAAGTTTCATGCGTAAGAGGAGAGTATATATGTTTAGATGATAGACAGAACCAGTTGCGGTCAGCCAGCCTGTCAATTCGGTAGCTCGATGAACCCTCGTCGGAATGAACGCCAGTCAGATTTTCCTCGAAAGTAGGAGCAATTTGTGCAGCCGTGTTTGGTTGCAATTTGTCAAACGATATAGCAACCAGTCCAAAAATTCCATATCACTTTGCTTATGATGTCATATGCACCAAACAAATTAAGGAATGGTAGTCGATTCACAGACGAATATAGATGCCGTCAGATTAAGGAATTGCTTTCACTGCATTATCCAGTTCCTCATGAAAAGAATCCTTTGGTCCTCTGTTGACGTTATCGTGGGTGCTTCTTAGCCCGAAGCCGTTGGTACAATATGGTATACTCCGCCAAATACTCGGCGTAAAAAAAAAAGGCGATATCGCCTACTGGTATACTGTAGTTCTGTCATATCTGACTAAGACCTGACCAAGACATACAACAAACTGTCCATAATTTTGTATACGGCTTTTTCGAGAACCTTTATGCCAGATTCTGGTATAGCGCGGGGTAAAGGCAGGGAAAGTCAAATAAAATGTTAAATATCAAGATATACCAGACCATTGTATGGCATGTGCGATGACACCATTTCCATCATTACGTTTCATAAAAACAAGCTTTGCTTAACAATATGGCCAAGCTTGATCGATGGCAGATCTAAATGCCGAATTATAGCCAGTCAGGAAAAGAAATAACATAAAGACTATCGTATTTTATCTGAGAGACGTATAACGAGGAAACGAGCTACATCACGATTTATTTGGCTTCAAGCCATTAAAAAATAAGGCAGGTTATTTCAAACTGCAATACAAATGTGCAGCCTTATTAGACTGGCTGCCTAATTATCATGTTCCATGAATTCTCCTTTCATGCATGCAACAAATTCAGTGTTTACTAAACCTTGAAAGGAATCTGATGTCCATGGAACCGTATTACTGACAGAAATGTGGTAATGATGTTTGTTAAGGTCTAGCGATTTCTCTAGACTTCTGCGGGGCTAATCTGTTTATAATCGCTAAAGAAAAAGATTGTCTCTGGGGCGGGGTGGTAAGATGACGATATGAATGCTGGAAAACAATTCTAAAACTATGTGCAATAACACGTTAATGCTGCATCTTAAAGAAAAAACAGTTTTCAATGTCACAAAAAGGTAGAACTTAACGATCAATCGAAGATCGAATAACATCAAAATCTCTGGAAATGGACAATGCTTTCCAAGAGATGAAGCACACATTACCAGTCTGGGTAGATTAGCAAAATCAGTAAATCTATCAGGTGCCTTCTATAAGATGAATTTTGGATGCAATGGGTCTCCAGCAATCTCTGTATCTCGCCTCTTTTTGGACGCTCTCTAGACTTTCCTCCAAACTTTTTAGATATCTACCTCTTGCTATTTTACTATCCTGTTTTGGAATTCTTTTAATAACGCATCTTTCATACATTTTCCCTTAAACATGTTGATTCTTTTAATTGGAAACTATTATTTCAGTTAAATCTCCGGGCTCCGGCTCTCCGATTTCTATGTCGTCTTCTCTCTCCATTTCCTCGTCTTCTGCTCTTCCCACTCTCTCCGTTACCATCTGAAGATGGCATCAAGCACAGAGAACGCACTACGTAGCATCGGCGATGATTCTTTATAATATTATTTACAAAATCCATAGAAGGTATTCTGTCAATGCAGGAAGTAGACGGTCACCCTAGTATTGCCAGCTTACTATTGAAGAGGCAGGGGATGTCCTAGAGGAGTCCGTACGCATGGCACCGCCACACCCGCTAACCAGACGTTCCACGTTCACGACTGTGTAACCTCCAGTCATTAAGCAAATAGGCTCATAGGTCTACCGTAGGCTTAGGTTTTTTTTATATTGATATTGTCTTCTCTAAATCCGTTGTGTTTTTGTGCCTCTTCGGTCATCCACAAGGGTCTTGACTGTACAGGGGTTTTCCTGATCAACAGATAAACAAAGCTCTCAAGGCAGAACAGTCTAAGGAGAATGGCGCTGCGAGGAGTTACAGGGGATTTGGCAGACACTCAACACTCAGGGAAGGGTGAGATGGATATACAATAAGGCGGTTACTGGTACCATCGGAAATGAAACTCCTCGCTTGCTAAGGAAGATAGGGCTGAGCTAATATGGAAGTGTCCCGAGTTCTTTGATGTAGATTCATAATTCAACATTCAACTTCAACATTTTAGTTGAAAATGCCGTATGCCGTTCTCTTCTGTGTACCGTACGCTCATTGTTTCCAGAGCAAACAACAACAAACAATTATTTGATTTAATTCAGGAAGAGGGCTCAAAGTAATATAACTGAAAAAAAAAAAAAAAATAATTTTGCTATGCAGACAAGTTTAAAAATAAACAGACATTACACTGAAAATAAATGCACTGACAAACGTACATGGAAAAAGAAGCAAGACTATGATGCTAGAAATTTGTTTCAAAAAAAAATATTGTACACACATATATACATATTTTTCCTGCCTTATGTGATCAAAATCTTAAATTTCCTATGTGAATAATTTCACTTACCAACACTGTTCGTTGCATTAAAAGGAGACCCTCAGTCAAATTAAACACTTTCTTACTTGAAGAAACAAATGAACTTCTGAGGAATTTTTCTATACAGCTGTCAGTACGTTGCTGTAAGCCTTACCTTTCCTATAAAACCGGTCAAGAACATGTACAGTGGCGATCAACGAAGAGAAAACAGCGAGCACAGTACAGTGGAACCTCACTTAACGAGCATTATTCGTTCCAGAATCATACTCGTTAAGCGAAATACTCGTTATGCGAAACAAATTTTATCATATAAATTAATGTGAAATACGATGCATATTGTTAAGGAGAGTAAATCATCTTCATCTTTTATTCAAACGTGCAACGAAACCCCCTGGAATGCAATTTCGATTTGCAGAAAATAAAACAAAAAGTCGAAATAATTATGATACATAGCTAATTATTTTTTTACGAGAAAGATGTCCAGAGACATTTGCTTTTCTCGACGCTTCAAAATTTGGCGAAACTGCTACACAGCATTATCATTAAATAAATTTGCAGCGCGCATAGCCACTTCCTTATTAGGGTTATGCTTCTCAATGTAAGGTGCAACAGTTTTTTTTTTTTTTTTTTCGCAGAAAAGTGTTGCTTTTCTGTTACCTCCTACTCCTCCTCTGACAAACATTTCTCCAAAACTTCTTGATGTGAAACACAATGCAACTCCATAAGTTCTTCGGTGGTCAGCTCTTGGCTGTGTTCTTCCACAAGCTCTTCGATATCACTGTTATCCACCTACAATCCCATGATAGTGGCCGAAGACACAATCTGTTGACTACAGGTTCCACAGGTAGTGTCTCGAACCCCTCGAAGTTACAAATCGACAACGCTCTCCGACCAAAGCTTCTTCCAAGCAGAAGTTAGGGCTCTCTTGGTAACCCTTTCCCCCGCTTTGTCTTTTATCTTGAGGCAGGCAAAGATGTGGAAGTGATTTTTCCAAAACCCTTTGAGAGTGAGGTTGGTACCTTGAGTCACCTGAAAACAATGCTCGAATAGTGCCTTAGTGTAGAGCTTCTTAAAGTTAGAAATAACTTGCTGGTCCCTGGGCTGGAGTAACGGAGTGGTGTCGGGATGCAGAAACTGGATCTTGATGAACTTAAATTCTTCAGGGAGGTCATCTTGTTGGCCTGGAGTATTCATGTACATATATCACAATGTAACACAAGTTTGAGAAAATGTGTGATCACAAGCGACACTACGATGCTACTGGATCGAGTGCTTAACACAGTCTGATGTAACATGCGCACAATCCGGGACTTCCCCTCTTCTCGCCACTCGTTATGCGAAACGTCGCTCGTTAAGCAAGTCATTCTTTTAAAATTTGTTTTGCTCCTTATGCGAATTACTCGTTATGGGAATTACTCGTTATGAGAGTTGCTCATTAAGCGAGGTTCTACTGTATTCTCACTTTGAAAGCAGTATAATAACCTTGAAGTAAACGAATAATACTTTTCATTGGTATGATACGCCACACTGTCTAGTAAAAACATTATTTCGTTGATTGACAGAGAAAGCAGAGTTTGAGACAGATGAAACAATACCATGAAAAGAATTACGGTGTGTGTGTTAGTGCGTGTGCGCGCGCGCACGCGCGCGTGTGTGTGTGTGTGTGTGTGTGTGTGGTGAGGTGTGGTGTGTGTGCTGTGTGTGTGTGTGAAAATGTCGTCATGATTAGGAGAAATTATCAAACCTCAAAAGAAGAAATATTCGTGTTTATTAAAATGGTAAAGCACTTACATATTTTTCTTCGTAGTGTTTATTTTTGAATTTATAGCGCGACGCTTCCCTGACTCAACCTGCAACTTGGTACTCATACGTTCACACACGTTTGCATTCTTAGTGACTGGATAATTGTGCTTAAAAAAATCTAAGATGGATTTATCAGGCAACAAATGATTGCAACACTAAGCACTTCACGAATAGCTGTCATAACCTTTATCGTTGTGTCAGGCCAGGCAGGTGTTCAAGGGAACAAGAGTGTAGACTATCTTGCTGACACTGCAATTGCTATGGCTGGTCCAGTACCAGACAGAAGTAATGTTTTTAATGCCATGCGCTGCACTTACCGGACCGAGGAGCAAGCTAAAGGACATGACGCCGTATCTCTGTATAGTCTGATGGACATGGGAGTGCAGCCTGGAGCTGCAGGAAATAAACATTTAACTAGGAGGACAAGACATTTCATTAACCAACACCGAACAGGCGTCATCAGTTGTTTTACACTTGTGGAGCTTTTTAGGGGGAGATCGGAGCACATATGGATCTGTCTCTTCTAATCACTAATCACTAGCATACTTAGTTATAACAACTTAACATACCATGCTGTTTTTGGTCATTCCATACATGCTTTTATTTTCATTTTACTCGCGTTACATATACTTCTTACATTGACCCATTCTCTCTCACGTTGTTACTTTTATTTATTTATGTACACTATTGTTATTTATTGATGTGGATTAGACACATCATTTATTAGTTCTAGGTAACTGCTTCATGTAAAATGAGTTATCCCAACAACTGTTTGGGTCTAAAAATTAATAGTTTGTAATATAAACTGTACTGACTATATTTTCTTCTTGCAGAGTTCGTCACCCGACGCTGCACTGATAACGGGACTTGGTGGGTGAACCCAGAAACTGGTTTACCATGGACGAATTTCAGTGCTTGTGAGAAGCCAGCCAATGGAATGATCCCACAGTTAATCAAAGTATTTATATATGTGAATTTTACGTTTTACCTTTTTTGTGCTATTTCCATATATCTAGGATTCATTTTTTTTACCTTCAGTATTGCACACATCCTCTCATGGCTACATAATTAGAGGCATTTTTATGTTGTGTGTGTATTTTTTATGTAATAATGATGAAAAAGTCGTGGTTAGATAGAAGGATAAACAGGGTAATTAAGATGTCTAGAAAAAAAAATAACTCACGACGAAAACCGATTACCCGCATGACAATAAGACACTCTTTATTAGGAGCACAGACATAGGGAAATTAGGGTGCAATGGGTTAACATGAAAGTTTAAGGAAAAGAAAGTAGAGAGAGAGAATAAATCGACAGATTACTAACAAGTTTGAGCTTTGAAGTTTGAACAACGGACCAACATCATGGCAAACGGGTAATAACCCATAAGTGCTTCTTTCTTCTTCTAACTCAAGTCTGAGTCCGAAGAAGCTTAGCACAGTGCACAAGCTCTGTAACACCGGCGAGGATCCTGAAATATTAGTCAAATATCAGCCAATCGTAGCCCCAACTTCATAGTACACTGGTCACCGAGTGTTGCTCCCTTTCTGTGCTAATGAAAACCCCATAGAATGTTCATCACTGTCCATTTTTTCTCCAAAGACACAGACGAAACTCTTAGCAAATCCAACAACACACACACCCATAAAATGCATAAAGCATTAGACAGAAGTGCCCGTACAAACCGTCGCACACTAGAAATTCTGACGTCTCTAAACAGAGCATTAGAGCTGGCGGCTATGTCAGCCTATCCAAATGGCACGGGCTCCTTTCTCGACCTATCTACTCTGCCAGTCACAGACACTGCATAGTTTAACAGGTTCTCAAATCTTTGCGCAAACTTAGCCAGTAATGACTGGTGATCAGTCATCAGCAATACCAATAGCATGAAGACACAACTTTCCCTTTTCATTCTGCCACAGTAAAAAAAGACGTATTCTCAAACGATTTCTAGCATTTTTCCCGAACGTCTAATTTCAAGTTTGTTGTGTCGACTGCAAGGTTCTCCTTCTGTTGCTTCATCTTCTTCTGCATACGCACTAAAAATCTCGATTGGCTCACTGTGTTGTTGTTTACAGCTAGGCTACGATGTATGCACCATTAGGCCCATCCCATCCAGTTTCAGCAAAGCACTAATCATTTATCCTATACTAAATGCTTTTTAGGGAGAGTAGGTCTATTCCATCTTCCCACAACCCCCCCCCCCCCACCTTCTCCGGCTAACAACAACAACAACAAATGAGCTCCCGGGAACCACGCGAGCAGGCGTCTGCAGACGTGTATCGAGCCAGCTACCGTTACTTTAGAAGCCAGATTGACCAAGCACTTGGAAGGTATCCCCTATTTTATATGGCTGTGACGAAGTATCGCCCGAAACTTCATAATTTACTTGACAGTCACGAAGTGTTGCCCTAAAGAGGCTTGGGTGTTTAATAGTGATTCCTACTCGTCTCATGATCTGCAATGGTCATGTTGACTCTTACTCAGTATGTCTATTCCAGTACTTGCAAACTGACGACACGTGGTATGTGAGCTTTGGCAGAGCAAATAAATCGTTTCGGGAGGAAGTGAAACATTCTTACAGAGACAACACAAATCACTACACTGAAATGGCTGGCATTTATGGCTCTCAAACAGGGACTCTAATGTCACATACACATATATTTAATAAATTTAATAAGCATTATTGTAGGACCTCGAAGCAAATGCGATAAAGTGTTTTCGCAGGATAAACGAAAGGTGTACATGACATTGACAAAATGAAAAGTCATTGAAGACATTGAAATAATTGAATGTGAGACTCAAAAGAAGATTGCCTTGGCCTGATCACAATATCAGATTTGAAAATCTGTTGTTGAAAATTTGGAAGGCAAGATTAAACAAGAAGAAGACATGCCGTCCTAAACAAAGTAACCATACCCCAGAATGTATACAGAGCAAGGATGTTGATACAAAATCTCGTGCGGTAGGGTTACAACCTTGACACCTCATTTCAGGGAGACTCACCCAAGTAATAAAAGGATAAGCAGTCCAATCGATCGATTGGATTTTTCCCTCAATAATGCTACCTAAAAGTTTAACACTTTAAGGATGAACTTCTAAAGACGTAATTATTAGGACACCCAGAAAGGCTTCACCGGCCAGATGAAGTCTGCTGTCCTGTGTTGGTAGGGCTGGATGACTGAACTCCGTCCAGGTACTACGTCCCAATGTTGGCTGTTGCTGGGGGCCCTAATATAACCAAACGTATGGTTTGAATGGGGTTTCTGGGACCTGTCCCTAGGTGATCCTTATCCGAATGGTGTCACCGGGTGTTTATCGCTCAGTGTGATGTCCTAGTGGGGTAGAACGTCAGTCAGTGAGACTTAACTCCGCCCCAATATGAGGCGTATTTTTTTTAATAGTCTAACCCCGGCTGTAATCGGGAGCCCTTATAATATAACGGTTAAACGGGGTTCCTTGGACTTGCCCCGGGTGATTCTCATCCGAATGGTGGCACATTATGTCAACGGGTGTTTATCCCTCGTTGTGAGGTCCTGAGGAAAATGAACGTCACTCAGACTTGATGAGGCCCTAAACTATATACAGACCTAAGACCCCTATCGTTTTAAAAACACCATCCAATTTCAGAAAGCTTTTAATAAAGTACACCTTTTTAACACTCGTATGTGGATAATGGAAATATTTTTTTATATTTTTTTTAAAAGAAATAATAAAGAATGTGTTTGCAAAATCACATAAAGTATGTTATAAAATCCTATAGAAGTCTCTAAGTTACACTTTACATCATTTCTGGAAGAAATAAATTCAAAAACAATATAATAAAATAGCATTTAAAATTTAAAAAAAAAGTTTTTGTCTGAAAAGAAAAATGAAATTTTTAAAGGCCCTTGCAGATTGTGAGGCCCAACCTGTAGCTGATTTAACTTATTAACAAATACCTAAATCCAGCGCTGTATGTGTGGGGTAACAGACGGAATGAACATTTTCATAAGGTGTCTTTTAATAGCAGTCTTTGTCGCCAGAAATCCCAGTTCCCTTAAATTAGAAATTACGACTTGAAGCTAATTCCACATTTTTCAAGAAAAAGAACAAGGAACAAACGAGTCGTCGTTACCCGCTCAAGACTTTAAATAACATCGGATTAGTGTCGCTGTTCCGTTTTCCCTATTTATTTGGAGGTTGAACGGTGTTTGTGGGATCTACCATTTCGATCCGTCATCCAGGTTGAGATTTATATTTTGTCCCTCAGGGTGGGAAACTTGCACATAACAGTCAAGATGGGACATACTGCTCCATCGATATATCGAACCAGGTGTATTAGAGATTCAGTACTGAGAGAGAGAGAGAGAGAGTGTGTGTGTGTGTATATATATATATATATATATATATATATATATATATATATATATATATATATATATATATATATATATATATATACTGAATGAGAGACAGACCAGCAGGTCAGTTGAAATACTTTATCAAATCAGGATCTAACAAAAACTATCTGATGAGAGAGACGATAACAAGATTGGGTCTTTTTAAAAATTTAGTAATTAAATTAGAAATACATTAGTATTTGCAATGTGAAAACGAATAAAATAGCGCATTACAAGTCCATTAAATGTTGGCATTTTTAGACACATTAACGCTGTGTCATGCTAGCCCTCTATTTGGTTAACGATGTTTTTTTTTTAGCCCTTCTGCATGGTTATTCCAACATTTCAAGCGTGTAGCATATTTTCCTTTATGATGTCCTTGTTTGTTCAATCCCACTACTCCCTTTTCATTGTATGACGGTGGGCTCTTTACGGCATTCCTTCTTCATTGTTCGACTCTGGGTCAACTATTATGACTTTACTATCCCTTGCTGATTGTGTGATGATTAATTGTCATTGCTCTTGCATTTTAAATTACCCATTTCATTGAGATTCTTTAGATATGTTCTTGCAACAGTTATTTGTTTTGCATTTTTATTAGGTCTTGTTTGCTTTCAGTAATTCCGTCTTTTCAAATAAATTGTGTGTGAATGATGACTTTATATATATGTCATTAAAAGTCAACATTTGCGTGCGCTATTTTGCATGTTTAAAATGCTAACACTGTTTCCACATGACAGCGTTGTGAAACGAGTTTCTGTAAATAAACTTAGCGAGATATTTCTTAGCTCATCAGGTACCAGGCAACTTACCGCAAGTTTAATGATTACTTTTTCAATTATTTTTTTTCCACCAACAGCTCATTATGCATCTAGTTACTACAATTATACATTGCATCACAAAACGTACTTTGCTTGATGTATACTGCTTTGGCATAGTAGGAACCATTTTAGACCCATGTTTGTTTTACTAAAGGCAATAAATGCTTAGTTTTGAGTTATACTGAGGGTATTGATAGAAATGTGCATTTCTCCTCATGTGACAGGCCCTTTCAAGGACGTCGCTCTCTTTATGACCGGAATGACCTTAGTTGATTTTTTTTTAAACCCCGTCCCTTACTTTTGGGCTCTTACGCTCAAAGTCTTGTACGTCCCGTAAGAGTATTTAATATACACATATACAAACTATCTAAAGAGTGTCTAACTTTAACGCAGTCGACTTAGAAAACCTAGAAAAATTAGGAACTTTACTTTTTAGTAAAAGAATTAGATTGACACAAAAAAAACTAGCTACTATTTGCAGACGATCAGTGCCACTAGTACAATGATAGAAGTAGATTACAAGACCAGTTGAACAGGTTAAATTCAACAAGTAAAAGATTTAACATGAAAGCAAATACTGAAAACAAAAACTGAAGTAATGCAGATCAGTAGTATTCCTAGTCTGCTTCATATAGGCTAAATGATACTTGTTTAAAGCAAGTTAAAGAATTTAAATATCTAGGAAGTATACTCTCGGAGAACGGGATACAACTTGTAGATTGGGACCGTTATTAGGAAATCTAAATGTACATATGACCACAAGGAAACATATTGTAAACAGCATATTCCTACCAACACCGTGCTACCACTGGCAAATTTGGACATTATCAAAGGTTAACTCCTGTGTAAAATTAACACCTGTGACAAGAGATGCCTGAGAAAATCCGCCGATTTAACCATCATCCGAGACAGTGTGAACATGATACCATCACACAGACTGCGGAAACAACATAATTAGCCTAACTGATTTAGAGGCATAAGCTCAAATGGTGTAATCATCTAATGAGAATACAGCCAGAACAACTGCCAACACAAGCGCTTTACATGAAAAGAGTTAATGTGAAATCAAAAAGCCACACAAGGAGGATATGAACTGATGCAATTTAAGAGCCTATACAGAGGCGCAGAATGCTATTACTACACGCCAAGCAGTGTATTGCAACCCCCCCCCCCCCCCCCCTCTTCCACCCCGACGCCTAATGACAAAAGAGGAAATTGATGATATTGATGATGATGGGACTTAAATGGGCTACTGGACACATCTTTTTGAATCATTGCCTTGCATTATGCTTTTCTCCTTTTTTTTTTTTGGAGCTAATGTGAGACATAATGTGGTTACGAAATTTATGTTTTCGAAACATGATCTGTTTTCAGATCAGTTTTTTGCGATGTTTAGCTGTTTTCATTTCTTTACATGAGAGTATTTTTGCTTTTTTTCAATCCTCAGAATTATGCAAATGGTTATGCAACATTTATTTTGAAAATCCTACGTTAATACAAGAACGATGCGTTTTCTCAAAATACTTTTAGTAAATAATAATAATAATCATAATTAAGTAAAAAGTTTACGTTTGCTAGCGTCCGTCTCTCTTAATACTGTTTACCTTCTGCACGGTTAAGGCCAGAGTGTTTTTTTTTTTTTTTTTACATTTTTCAAAATTGGTTTCCAAATTTGATAATTATAGAGCCAATGCTGTGTTTGTAAAATATTCAGTATCAGAATGATTGATTTTAATTTTAGGCGGATATGTTTTTAAATATGTTCGCATTATATTTTATTTTTCTACCTGATTCATTTTTTCTAATTTTTTTTTTTTTTTCACTTTAGATGCTGAAGACTATTTATCTTTAATGTGCCTTTACACAGGCAGAGCTATACGTTATACTATTTTAAACTCATTGAGATGAGAACAATAGCATCTATAAATCTGCGTCGGGAATTGGAATGACACTATCAAACCCATTCATTTGGGGATAAAAATGAGTGATTAGGCTCTTCGTGTGTGCATTTTCTGTTGCTGTGATATTGCTAGATCATTCCCAAACTAGACTGAACATATTCACCCACCATTTATATAAATCTCCATAATATGATGTTTCATTGTTTCTTCTTCCATCTTTTCTATGAGAAAAAGCATTGACTCCTCATTGTGTTGATGAACAGTTTTAGCTCCGTTTGTTCCTGGTGGTCTTCTTTATCTTCTTCTTCTTTTTTTTTTTTTTTTGTTCACCGGCCGTAAGCTCCGGAGGAAAGTCCTGGCTGTTTGTCCACTTGGACTATAGCTTTGAGGCAGTGCCTAAGTTTTGCGTGTACATCATTTTTACTGTTATATTTGAGTCCAGTTGGTTGTTCCTTGTCACTCGGGCAGATGTACTCCTACTTCGAAAAAAGTCTTCAATTAGAGGTCTCCTACATTATGCTTGTTGGGGAGAGGATGGGGGGGGGGAGGGGGCGCTAGGTCTCTTCTGCCCCCCCCCCCCCCCCCCCCGCAATAAGGACCCAGAACCCACACGGGAATTCCTGGTGTTGGCTTGAATTGTTACTTCTTCAGCGTGTATTATGTTTGCTCATTGATACTGGTAGAGTAGTAAAATTCAAACCTTTACTGGCACAGTAGTGAGGTCAAATCTCTACTTGTAGAGTGGTGTAGCGAAACTGCTGACATGATAGTTGGGCTAAAACTATATCATTTATGTAAACGTTTATTCGACGGATAAACATCATGGCACACGGGTGTAACCCAAAGTGCTCCGTTCTACTTCTAACTCAAGCCTGCACCGGCGAGGATCCTGGTAGATTTTTAACAAAGTTTTGCTCGGGCTACGCAGTTAGGCTACTCTTTTCGATTTCCAGTTACCTATGGATTTTTTACAACCCAGAGACAAGGGGAAATTACCAGAAGTCCACGTGAAAAAAATTCTAGCTTTCCCCAGCGTTTGAACCCTGGACCTCCAGCACTCGAGACCATACCTCGAAACCACTCAGGCAGGCCCTCAACTATATCGTTATAGTAGAGCAGTCAACTGGTAGGGAGGTGGAGTCAAATCTCTGCTGGTATGGTGGTTTAGCTGAATGTGTAATGGTACGGAAACAATGGAACATTTAAGAATCTTAACAAGTAAAATGAAGCCAGCCACGGGAAAACATAGAATTACCTCCGCCCGATCAACATTCAGCATGCCTCATTGCAACAGCTAATTCCCATTTCTTGGCTCAGATTGATGTACTTGGCCATCTGTCAACCCACTAATACAGAATGCTGTACCTTTCTTTAAAAAAAAAACCTCATTATTATCCACTTCTGCCATTAGGTGCTGTGGGGCGGAATAATTTGCGATCCAATGCACGCTGTTTGGCGTTGGCTACGGTCAAGGCGTAAAGTGTCTTTAATGTTGTCGATCTATTTTTCCGCGGCCGTCCTCTTGTTCTTGTAGCTGAAAGTCTGAGCTGTAATGCGTGCGGTGATATCTGCTGCATTCTAACTAGATTTGCCCAACAACTTGATCTGCTGTTTTTTCGATGAATAGATCAAGGTGTCGTTCTCACAATTTTTTGAGAATATCGTTATTCACTCTCTATCTCGGATAGTTAAGCTGGCGACTTTTCTTAGGCATCATCTCGCAGGTGTTGATTTTGCCTACATGGGCTTTAGACATTGTCCATGTTTGGCACTAGAAGTTTAATGTCGGAATGAATAGAATGTCTATAATCTGTTTCTCTGCAGTCATAGCTCTATGTTCGGATGACCTTAACACTGTTGGCAATTGGTAAATAATTGCAGTTCTGCCATATTTTTGATATGTAAATTGCCTAACTTGTTTCAGGCCAGAATCATTGATCTGATGGGCCAGAAGTTCCACTGACTTTCATTGTTTCTGTTTTGCTTGCATTGATTTTCAAAAACATCAATATTTTAAGCACGAACAGAGTCCTTATAATCTCGTTATACGATTAACTGCACCCTACAGCTTATAAACTGACGCGATGTTACCTTGTCATGATTGCAATTCAGCTTCAAGTGAAATTCTTTGCTGAGACATGCTTTTTCCCGTATTTATGTTTTTATATTATCATGAACGACGCCGCTGCACATTGGGCGTTACTGATTCCAGCCTACTATTTAGGTATATGAATTGTTGTTTTACTTATCTGTCACTCTCACACAGTCGCTAAATACCTGTTCAGATAAGAGGAAAATAACACGGATTAGATTACCCATACCGGTCATTGGAATCAAATTATTTACTTTGTAAAAACGCCGTTCTTATCGCTGAAACAGCAAACACTGGTTTACTGATTTAAGAATTGACGTCACTGAAAAACCTGGCATGCTTATTGTCTCCAATAGTAAGTTACTAATGCTTGAAGATCCCGACTATCGCAGACACATAAAACGTTATCACTCCCAGATAAGCTTTATCTGTACCCATGTAAGTTAGGTCGACCTGGAAGCCAGAGTTAATTGTATTTTAAAATCAGCCCGGTACGGATTCGAACACAAGACCTTCGCTATATAAATGTTGATGTCCCTGTATAAAAAATAAACTATGCCATGTAAATTAAAAAAGAATCGTTTGAAGCAAGTGACACATTCGGCATTTGGCGCTAGACTCATATTTGTATAGACTTATGGGACTTCAACGTATAATTTGTGCAACAACACGCCAGCCGCCTTTACATCCCAGGATATTTCGTGGTACCTATTTTAGGAGCCGCGGTCAAAATTAAAAAAAAAAAAAAAAATCCACCCCAAAAAATTGAATTGATATCACTGCGCTCGGGACATTTCTGCAAGTGTTCCGTCTACTTCCTCAGTAGCCAACGAATATGCTTACAGTACCAGTTGCTACGCAAGAAAAAGTCCGCCTGTGTTTTTCAATAAGTGTTAAATATCATTCCAGTCTCTCTGCTCACTCCTCGTCGAATTAGCCTTCCAATGTATAGATTATGTGCTGTTTGATTGCAATGTCTTTTTGAACTCCGCCTTCCACTTTACTCTAAGCAGCTCACCGTGAAGAGGAGCGGCAGCAGACAGTCAGCCGGGTCTGCTCATTACTCTGCACATCCGAATATCCTAGACAGGAAATCCGTCTCAGTGCGCAAGAAATGCAAGATCTTCTGATCAACAGGAGAGCGCCTATGCTCCCGCGGCTCATAAACTATGACATGTGCTATTTAATTATTTTGATTTGTGATTATTCCTGCCATTATGTTTGTTACAATGTGTTTGCAACATATATTAACTTTTGTTCATAAAACAGTTGAAATATATTTTTGTTCTCGAACGTGTTTCCCACAGGAACATATGCCAGGCATCAAACTGATGTACACCATTGGCTACTCCTTGTCGTTGACTGCACTGATTCTTGCGCTGGTCATCATGATTTATTTCAAGTAAGTAGTGGACACGATATGTGTCTCGTAAACGTGCAGCTAGTCTCTCAGCTTGACTTGTACCTGATAACACTGCAGAACGCTACAGCCGTTGATGCTTTGCACTTTGCAATGCAGAAAGACAACCGCGCTTGGGCTTCCTCTGCCCCACTGAGTAAGGAAGGGGGGGGGAGGGTTAGATACAATTTTTCTTCTAACAAGCATGCCGTGAAAGGCGACTAATAAGGGGTTTTATGAAACCAGATTGTTTAGTCCTAAGGCGTACATATCGCCACCTAAATGCAAAAAGTAACAGTAACCCTTATAAGTGTGAACGGAGAATAAGACAAAGAAGACTAAGAAGAAGAGGTAGAAGAAAATTAGGAAGAAATGAAGCAGAAGAGAAAGAAGAAGAAGAAGAAGAAGAAGAAGAAGAAGAAGAAGAAGAAGAAGAAGAAGAAGAAGAAGAAGAAGAAGAAGAAGAAGAAGAAGAAGAAGAAGAAGAAGAAGAAGAAGAGGAAAAGAAGAAGAAGAAAAAAAGAAGAAGAAGAAGAAGAAGAAGAAGAAGAAGAAGAAGAAGAAGAAGAAGAAGAAGAAGAAGAATAAGAAGAAGTAATTTTCGCGGCAAACAGCCTTGCATTCTCATCTGCTCTTGTCAGTATTCATAAAAGAAGAAAATAACAGTAGCACAATAACTATTGTGCATATCGCAAGAGGGCACAATGGAATACATCATGTTGTTGGGAACATATAGCTGGAGAATCCAAGTAATCATGATCAAGTCTACGAAGAGATTCTCATTAGTTTGCTGGCGTTTGTTTGCAGAAGGTTTTGTTCCATTAAGGAAAATGAAGGCCGGAGTGAAAGATTAATCTTGTGTTGTTTTTGTTAACACACACAAAATTGTAGCCTGTGATGTCAGTTTCAATATCGGACTTAAACTTGCTCCAGACTAGAAAAATAACATTGCGCTCACTAATGTGCTGACTATAGAGATATTTAAAAACGAATTTTTAAAAAAGTCACCCTTGATCCTTGCTTAAATGGCTGACTGACGTTTCGGACCGCACGACAAGTGATAATCACCCGGTGACACAAAATGCCACCATTTGGGTGAGATTCACCCGGGCACAAGTCTCATAAACATTGTTTAACTCGTAGGTTATATTTAGGGCCCCAAACGACAGCCAGACTTAGGTAACAGTTGAGTCCCACTTTGGAGCCGGGATAACAAAGAGTATTTCCTTCAATTCAGCGTGTCTGTCGGTCATTGTACATTGTTTTTTTTTACAAGTCCTGCTACTGTTTCTTTCTTAGAATGTGGACAAGAGGGACTGATTCTAATGGGACATGAGGGGGTATCAAACAAACGTTCTTCTCTAAGGATCTCATATGGTGTTACGAGTATTCACAGCGGTCATTAGGTTCATGCGACATGCCACAGCGCTCAGCGACCCAGCATTTCTGCAACTTTTCCTGGGCTAGTTTTAAAAGGTTGTTGCTTATCCTTTACAGGACGTTGCAGAACCAACCCCAACAGCCGCTGGCTCTTGTGTGGTTTTTCTAGACAATTTACGTCCAGTAGTTTGCCATTGCTTTCTGGACGGTCAACTTTCTTGATACCACTGTCAAAACCAACCCAAGGCGTATGGCCCGCAGCTGGGATCGAACCCGGCATCCTGGCATTACGAAGCGTTCGCATTGACTTAGCCACAGTCTGGGCTAGTATATTCTTCTATTAGTTACATCACCCTATGCTTACTTAACGTGTGGTCGTGAACTCTGTTTGTTCACATCTTCTTGTTAAGATGGTAGAGATCTTCTGTGGCAGTCTGATGAGTAAATTGTGTCTGGGTACTACTGAGATTAGCTGACTGTCGCAAAGTGCTGGAACAGTAACTCAGCCTTCAGCGTCTGTACACTGTATTTTGCTTCATAACCACTTCTTCAAGGGTAGCTTCAGCGACCTAAGACCGCAAGCTTTGTGAGTCTGGTTTGAAACCACACCACATAACGACAACAGTGTGTGTTTTGGCCAGTCTCCCACCACTGACTCACTGGGTCAATCACAGAATCTCTATCTGAAGTACTGAAATGAATGTTCAGACTGTTGTCACTTTAAATTTTCTCGTGTTCATGTCGCCTCTTGACACACAGAAATGTAAGGAAATCCAGTTTCACAATTACGCAACGCTTAGAATTACTGAGAATAAAGGACAGCAGGGAAACACTAGATACTGTTTGTCACAAATGTTAGGGCAGACTAACTCGATTATGATTATTTAAAAAATGCATGTGACATTAGCGTTGCTTTGTGGTCACTAGTAAAGAGATCCCTTTTTACGCCTGAAGCACATCAGGCATATGGCAAGAGCATCCCCTATTTTTACAGGCCAATCGGCATTAGCTAGGCAATGTGGTCAGCATTACACCGGCCGTCTTTACTTCCACAGGACAGCCATCCTGGTACCCATTTTAGGCTGGGCTGACCTGCGACGCCCCGTTAGCTTCCCGAATTGACCCGTACCTTGATAAAATCCCATGTTTCGATCGCGATACGTTGGAATTACGAGTCGGACACGCAACGCCTTAGCCACCGACGTTTCTGGCCATTAAAGCATTGGGAATTTCTGATTACTTTTAATTTCCCAACATGTTTTTAAGTGATATGAAGGGCGGTTGCCACTAATGACTGTAACAAATTTATTTTTTTATGTATCTCTCTTTCAGGCATTTACCTTAAAAGCCAACAAATGATAAGGGTAATATGGGAACGTAGTGTAAAGGATTAGCTTTTAACATTTTTTAAAACCCTAAACTGAAGGCAATGTTATCATATCTATGGTTTTTTTCAGGCGCTTACACTGCCCCAGGAATATCATACATATGAATATGTTCTTGGCATTCGGAGTGAGGGCAGCCTTCTCATTGATGAAAACCGTTCTGCTGGTGAGCGACTGGGATTCTCCAGCGATGTTAATCAGACACAGCTGGAGGTGAAGTTTGTGGAAGGAAATGTAAGTCTCACATGTGTTCGTGATGGGATGTATTACAAGTAACGTTGTGGAAGTCGTATGTGTAAATCTGTAAAGTATGGTTGTGGTGATGCCTGTCAAGTAGAGTTTGTGTAATTTAAGCACGATTTTAGTGATAGGTTTCGGGTAATATTTGTGTTCGATTGTCAACGGTGATGGCAGTTATATAGTTCGTGTGAATCTTCTAAAAGATCGCCAGGCGTGATTGAAGTGATGACTTTCAAGTGAATTTGGTTCAAGACTACCATTCGTGCTTGTAGCAGCAGCAGCAGTCGTAGTAGTAGTAGTAGTAGTAGTAGTAGTAGTAGTAGTAGTAGTAGTAGTAGTAGTAATAGTAGTTGTAGTAGTAGTGAGTGTGTGCGTGTGTATCAAATAAGTTTGTGTAACATTGTCAAGTAATGTCATGGGAAGTTTATACTGCCGTGTTTGTTTCTGAGTTCTGAAGGACAGAAATGTAGGTTGTCAGGTTTTAATGTAGCGTGCAAGTGAAGTTTATTGTATCCAACGATCAACCTAAACCGGTTATCTGAACTGTTTATAGCACAAAATGACCAATATCAATCACACTTGTAATATTACACCCAAAAGTCAAGCTGACCTTACTTAATATTCTTTTTTACTTGTGTTAACATGACGTAATTATATTTCTAAATGATAAAAGATCGAAGAATTGACTTCATCCCTCCAGGTTTTATCGCACATTGCTGGGCCTCTTCCCGCTAACCGGCTATGCAGTAATAACACACAGCAGTAATTCCTAAACTCATCAATGGTTTCAAGTGAACCGGGGAAAAAATTTACACTCGGGAACCTAAAGACGCAGTCCACAATTGAAGTAGCGATTTTTAAATTTGGAGGCAATCAGCTTGACCTTTACGCCACCTTGACCTCACACAGAACATGATTTTGACTTGACGAGGTAGTAAGCTATTGAAAGCCTTCAGGTCGCTACTGTTTTAAGTTACACCAACTAATGAGAGGGAAAACATACACACACGTACACATATATGACTTGTAAATATATACCTTAGTTGCGTATCCTTTACAGGACGTTGCAGAACCAACCCTAACAGCCCCTGGCAGTTGTGGTTTTTCATGGCAAATTTACGTCCGGTAGTTTGCCATTGCTGCTGGACGGTCGGCTTTCTTGATACCACTGTCGAAACCAACGCAAGTCGCATGGCCCGCAGCTGGGATCGAACTCGGCATCTCGGCATTACGAAGCCTTCGCATCGATTTAGCCACAGAGCCGACTGTAAATATAAAGATAATAAAAACAGTGTCATTCAAGTTTGTTTTATTTATAGAAATAAAACGAACCTATTTGCCAAATCACATAAATAATATTAAATATATAAATATGTATAAACAAAGTTAAAATATATTAAAAGAAATGTGCCTTTATAATATATTGAAAGGAAATTGAGTTTGTTTAAAAGAAGAGGATTTGTATTTAGCCCTGTGCAAATTTTGAGTTCCTTTAACTTTTACAGCTTATACTTAAATCCAGCACCGCCTCCACGTTATGTTAATGGGATATTACCTGCTAAATATATCATCAGAATAAATAGTGAATTCCTTATTATCTTTTAATATATTGAATCATTTGGGAGCAGCCGTTGTACAGCCGCTGGATGCTCGCCTGCAAATCGGAAGGTTGCAAGTTCAGGTCCTGAAGTAGCCGGACTTTTCTTTCTCTTTTTCCTCTTCAAAAACGACCTTGGTTCCCAGGTCGGCCTAGCTTGTGTACGAGGTAAGTTCTGGAAAGTAAAGACGGCAAGGAGAATGTGGACCACATAATACACGGAGAGCCGTTTGGACTATAAAATATATGTCTAGTAATATGTGCCCAATACGCCTAAAGGCATGAAAAAACGCCATTTACCTTACTTTTATATCCAATTACTTAGTACAAAGCAATACGTTTTGAGTTTATTAATGTAGACATATTATGCTCCTAGTGTGGTGTCCAGAGATTATTCTGTCCAGCTCAGCCACAATGGTTATAGCAATGTTTTACAATCAAACAGTTGATGATTGTGTGGACTCATTGAAATTGCCCGTTTCTAATTTAAAATATCGATTATTTCACTTAGAAAGAGTTTAAGTAAAACTGATTTGTATTTAAAAATGTTAAATATGGACACCACCTGATGATGTCTGCCTGTTAAGAAAATGTGGTCAATACTACACAATTGATGACTCTCTCATCATATACCAAGATCTGGGAAAGTCGTATTGTCGATGGCAATCATGTTAGAATTAGCATTTCTTGGCTAAGTGGAATTAATATGTTTACTGACAATTTTGAAATCTCTTATCTGCAAATCAAATACATTACAGTACATCCATTTTCGGATTACATAATTACAACATGGCTATCACGAAATTATATAATTACAACAAATTTACAACCAAACCACATAAATGTCATAATGTATGTCCCCAATTCACATAGATGACAACATGTCCATCTCCAGATCACATGCATTACCACATTACTATCTCCAAATCAATTAGATTACAAAACCAATTATATCTCCAATTCACAAGGATTACAACAGGTCTATTTCCAAACCACAAGAAGTACAACATGGCTATCTCCAAATCACATGCATTGCAATATTGATATTTCGAAATTATATGCTTTACACTGTCTTTCTCTCAGTCACACTAATTACGATATAGCTATCGCAAGGTCTGACTGACTGACTGACTTTCTACCCCACCAGGACATCACACAAGCGATAAACACCTGATGACACAAAGTGCCACCATGTGGATGAGGATCACCGTGGAGAGGTCACAGAAACCGCGTTCAGACAATTGGCCATATTTATGGGCTGCCTATATTGCGGCCCCTGGCAAAAGCCAGGGTGGGGCCTCAAATAACAAAAAATGTCGCCCTAAAAAGGACGAAAGGATTAAGGTATAAGTTAACATACTCTATCGCAGGGTCACATACAGTACACGTCTACATTGCTTACACTGTCTGCATATTTTGATTAATTACTTAGATTCAAATATGATTGTTTCTATAAATTACTTACACTATAATACCAACAAGCCACCTTGGTGTAGCGTCTAGAAGTTCCTAAGATCGTGGGTTCGAATCTGAACTCAGCCGGACTGTTTTTTTTTTTTTCTTTAATGACTGTTAATCCCAGGTAACCTCTCCTTAAATGGGTACCGGGTAAAGTCTACAGAAGTAAATGTGGCCGGTGTGATTTTGACTTAAAACCCCCCACTCCCCACCCCCAATCTCGCCCCCCCCCCCCCACAATGTCCCTATTGGCCTATAAAATATTTGTCTAGCACTATTTGTCAATACGTCTGAGGACGTGGAAATTGGTCCTAAACTTTACACTATTCTAAACTCCACAAATGA
>CAJHNH020003541.1:25000-65863 GCA_905116865.2 Candidula unifasciata | reverse complement strand
ATATTTCGAGAACCGTGTTACAGCTTAGGCAGGGAAAACAATATAATGTGATTATCTTAATAATCCAACGGTTATAGCATTACAATTTTAGATAATCCTGTGAGCGGTGCTGTAGTAGTGGTTTGAAAAAAACAATAATGCACCAACGGCTGCTGTCTTGTTTCCAAGAGCCATTCGATTTATCAGTTGTTTGTAATGAAGCTGTTAATGAATGGGCGGACATTTTTTTCGTCGTACTGTCAGAAAATGTCCGCCAATCCTGCACCCAACCAGTTCAAGGACTACAGTTCGATGAACACTGGTTTACTGTTTCAAAATGTGTTCGATGTAAAATGTAATTATTGGGGTCAGTCCGTGTTTTGGTGTGTTTGTTCCAGTTTCTTTCTAAATTGACCATCTATTGACTTATTTGAACTCTCCTACACAGACATGACAGTAACAGGTATTTAAGTTATCTCATCATTAACAAGATGCCAGTTTCAGTGAAAAGATTATATTTAGAGTGTTACATAAAACCACGTCCAGCTGCATATATACTAAAACTACAAATAATTTCACATAATTTATTGGATACTGTAGATTATTTGTAGTTTTATTATAATAATTATGAGATGCGTTGTTAAAAAAAAAGCCTATTTATACAAGTATTTTTCCTAATTCTTTTTTAATTACTAGATTTAAATGACAAGAAACAAAGGCAAACTATCAGTCATAAATAAGAATGGCATATAATGATTCTGGCAAAGCACTGATAACATAAAATGAGAAATGAACGGCATTTCTATAAAGATACGTGGCACTTCGAGCAGAGTGGCAATCTTCACTGGAAAGGTCACGGGTGGTGAGCATACTTGGGATCTTTTCTCCAGGCTATGCCGGTGTGGTTGGTTATGAAAAGGCAGACATATTGGCTGGATCTGCACCACTGGGAGTGAATTGATATATGACAAGGCAGATGTTGCCAAGGCCCTTTGGTAACAAGCAACAAAATCAGTATAAAAAAAAGACTTTTATGGCCTGGAGAGAAGAAGTCACCTTAGTGTAACCAGAGGGTCTGGCCGGCTGACTACACTCAGAGGAAAGGCAAGACGGACTTTTTATCAGATTGTGACCGGTACCATCAGTACTGGAACTCTGCGCTGGCTGTTGAAGATGAGGACGGAGCATGTATGTGATTTCAATTCTTGACTCAGCTCAACTCTACCAATATCACAATAAATTGAGAAGTGGCCAAAAGGCTACTCGCTGAAATATAATGGAGTTACATTTCACAGAAGACTAACTTTCAAAGACCACATTGATGCAGTCACCTTAAAAGCACATAGAGGCCTTAATGCACTAAACATTATCGCTGCTGCGACATAGACAGCCATTAAGTTTCTTGTTATTACGTTACTGAATATGATCTGGAGATGCTAACTGTGTCAAAGATTCAAGTGGAGAATCTGGAACGCACACATAATGTGGCTTTGTTTATCATACTTGGGTGCACGAAGGACACTCCACTTGTGTATATAAGACACACGATTATACCGACCTTTACTGACAGACCTAGAAAACTGCAAGTCGGGCACTATCTTAGAGTTTAAAGCGATACAGAACGTATCCTTCATAGGGAGCTGGACACTGTCAAGGGTGACAGCCTAAAGAGGGGCACATCATGGATGGCCCAGTCTGAAAATATGACGATCAACAGTGGCTGCAACATTAAAGATACTGCTCGAAGAAAAGAACGAATAAAGTTACCGGAGGACAGAGAAGAGGTGCACACGGTGATACCTTGTGACGAGAATACAAGGAATGGGCGGCGGGACATGCAGATGCAGAGGGGCAATAGTTGATAGAGGACAACTCTAGGTCATTAGATTTAAATACATACACTAATATGTCAGTGGCCATGGGCGGAAAGAAAAGTGGATGGTGCTTCGTTGCAAAAGCCAGGGGGAAGGGAGGGAGAGAGCTAGGAATAGCCTAGGAGCGCTTGGCATTGGGCATTACTACGTCCAGCATGAGAATGGAGGTTGAAGCGGTAACTGCTACATTCCGATGTGTGGAGAGAATCTCAGCCCCACGTGTTGTCAAAGTATCGGGTTCGCAAAGCATGCTCTGTGGGATAGACTCCGGTTTTCTGTGTATGGAATGGGTTATATCAATCCAGATGTTGCGAATGGTCAGAGTCACATGGATTTTTTTCCCGAGCCATATAGGCGTGGTGTTTGGGAGGTCTGAGGTTTGAACAACGGATCAACATCATTCTTGGCACACGGCTAGTAACCCATTAATGCTCCGTTCTTCTTCTAACTCAAGTCTGAGTCCAAAGACGCTCAGCACAGTGCACAGGCTCTGTAGCACCGGTGAGGATCCTGAAATACTTTGGGTAGATTATTAACTTTAAATTTTGCCCGGGTAGCGCTGTTAGGTTTATCTTTTCAATTTCCAATCGACTCATTTCGATTTCCAACTGCCATTAGATTTTTTACGTGCGCGACAATGCATACTGGCGTCCGATCTCATTAACCATAGCCAGAGGGAATTACTAGAAGTCCAAGACCACGTGAAAAAATCCCAGCCGTTACCGGGAATTGAACCCCTAATCTCTAGCACTTAGGGCAGACATTAAGCCTCGAGACCACGCAGCGCCGCTAAGGTGTTTGGGAATGAGTAGGCAGATCAGCTGGCTAGAACTGCCCCACTTAGGGGTGTACTACAAATGTGCACAAGTCAGCGGTGATCTCTGGCCTGTGGGAAAAGGTAACAAGTTAAATGGAAAATACTGGAAACCCATACTTGGAGAGAATGGAGCAGAGGGGAGTGTTTCCGGGCTCTGGGCGCCACTCGAGGGCTCGAGGGGAAAGCAAGATGAGTAGTAACCAGATGACAAGGATACTATCAGTGTGGGAATTCTAATGTGGCTGTTGAGGAAAGAGACAGGGCTAATATAGGTTTGTTTTGAACACTGTGTGTCAAATCATTACCCAGTGAACCCAGATTACATATTCTCTTTAGAAAGAAACTAGTATAGTTTTATTTCAAGAATAACACACATCATTTGCATCTTGCTATCCTTTCAAACCTTCTTTTAGGCAAAATGCCTCGAGAGCCTATTCTTCTGCCTTTCTATCCCCCAATGGAGCATAGGCCCTCAACCAAATCACGCCAAGTCGTTCTGTCCTTCGCCATTGCATGGAGCTCTCCCCATGTCCTCCCAATCTTTCTAACCTTATTCTCCAGCTCTCTTCTCCATGTGCTTTTTGGCCTTCCGTTATTCCCATGCCCCTGTGGGTTCCAATGCAAAGACATTCTAGTTATGCTGTTCTCTTGTTTTCTCAGCCTGTGTCCTATCCAACGCCAGCGTCTTTTCCACACCTCTTGGTCCACTGGAGCCTGTTTAGTTCTCTCCCAAAGTTCTACATTAGTTATTCTATCAAACCATTTTATTCCCTCTATTCTGCACAGGTACCAGTTAATGAATGTCTGTAATTTATTAGTATTGCATTGGTTGTTTTCCATGTTTCCCGAGAGCCTATTGCCTATGCCTATTGCCCCTCTGCTTTTGAAATGCACTAATGCCAAGTTTTATTATTTCGATCTGTGAAATACATGCTTATAATGTTTTCAGGTTGCTTTGCAACTCTCTAAGAGTGTGTGTGCGCGTTAATAAAATGAGCTTGATAGGTTGTCGGTAAATAGTTCAAAATCAACGACAAAGTTATGCAAACAATCATCTTTATTATTAACTTAATATAAAATGGAGTTAATAAAAAAATAAAAATAATAGAAAAAAATTTTTTTTTTCTGAACATTAAACTTGTGATTAATCGAAATGTGAGGATACAATTCAGTAAAAACCAGACTGCGACAAATTTGTAATAGTTTGTTCAAACATTTGTGCTAATTTATTGTTTGCTATACTCTGACACAAATGTGAAATGACATCTTCACATAGATTTCCGTGTTTCAGTGGCGAAATGTGCTCTATTTTAGATGCCAGTTTACGATGCTCGCTGATTTACAGTGGCACTTTTTCATGTTTAGTGCGTCTCGTCCGTTACCACAAGAGACCTCAGATGACAAGACTTCACGTTACGGATTAATTTAATCATATAATACACGAATAATTTAAAACAGAAAAACGTACGGATACATGGATATACGTAAACAGACAGACAGGCAGGCAGGCAGGCAGACAGACAGACAGACAGACAGACAGACAGACAGACAGACAGACAGACAGACAGACAGACAGACAGACAGACAGACAGACAGACAGACAGACAGACAGACAGACAGACAGACAGACAGACAGACGGACGGACGGACGGACGGACGGACGGACGGACAGACAGACAGACAGACAGACAGACAGACGGACAGACGGACAGACGGACGGACGGACGGACGGACAGACAGACAGATAGAGAGATAGATAGATAGATAGATAGATAGATAGATAGATAGATAGATAGATAGATAGATAGATAGATAGATAGATAGATAGATAGATAGATAGATAGATAGATAGATAGATAGATAGATAGATAGATAGATAGATAGATAGATAGATAGATAGATAGATAGATAGATAGATAGATAGATAGATAGATAGATAGATAGATAGATAGATAGATAGATAGATAGATAGATAGATAGATAGATAGATAGATAGATAGATAGATAGATAGATAGATAGATAGATAGATAGATATATAGATTAGAGAGATTAGATAGATAGACGTGCGGGTGGTGGGGGCGGTCCGGCAGACAGCCGGACAGACAGACAGACAGACAGACAGACAGACAGACAGACAGACAGACAGACAGACAGACAGACAGACAGACAGACAGACAGACAGACAGACAGACAGACAGACAGACAGACAGACAGACAGACGCAGACAGACAGACAGACAGACAGGCAGACAGGCAGGCAGAGCAGGCAGACAGACAGACAGACAGACAGACAGACAGACAGACAGACAGACAGACAGACAGACAGACAGACAGACAGACAGACAGACAGACAGACAGACAGACAGACAGACAGACAGACAGCTGCATGCATTCAGCCAGCGTTAACCATGATATCGGATATTCGACATTTTATAGTGGGCTCCTTTAACACACAAAGGTTGCATGTCTGTGATGCCATGTCTGTGATGCCATGTCTGTGATGTCATGTCTGTGACGCCATGTCTGTGATGCCATGTCTGTGATGCCATGTCTGTGATGCCATGTCTGTGATGCCATGTCTGTGATGCTATGTCTGTGATGCCATGTCTGTGATGCCATGTCTGTGATGCCATGTCTGTGATGCCATGTCTGTGATGCCATGTCTGTAATGCCAGCATGCAAAAACCTCATGAGCACCAGACATCACATACAGCGTCAGTGATAGTTGCCGCCAGTGTCAGTGTGTACACTTCTATTGATCGTTGGACGTTTAGCCGCCTTTGCTCAACTGTGTTGTCTGTACACAAGTAGCTTGGCGAACGAGAACCTGCTATCTGTCTTGGTCAGTTAGCTTTACTTGTTTTATGGTGTCATTACATGCAGCTCAGTGATCAAAGACTCGCAGAAGCCTTGCGGCTTTCGCAAGCCCATTGGTCTCCATTAGAAAATTGTAAAATGGCTGAGAATAGTCTCTCCCCCTCCATGATTTCTTTGCGTCGGCGCCCCCGAGTAGGCCTATACACAGGCACCAAGTTAGAATCTAGATAAAGTTAGGAAATTCATATAGTTCAATATATAAGCTCGTAATCAGTGAAGGAAAAGAATTTTTTTTATTCAAATACATGTGGCTAGGGATTCAGCCTAAGTTATTCTATATGGCAATAATTAATGTACAATCCATATTAGTAATTAGCATTGTCATTAGTAATCTGAGATAATTAAACGTGATATTTGCATAAATTATTCAAATACGGAAGCGACGCAACTAATTTCGTTTTCGTAATAAACTATATTATCGAATTTCAATTAGATGAGATTTGGAAACTGGTGAATTAACCTAGATATTTAATCCAAATAGATTTAAGTGGAGTGAGCTCAAGATAAATGGAGAAATGAGTGAAAAATCTGAGAAGGCACTCGTAACAAAACATATATGACAAAGAAACTGTCGCTATACTGAGCACACACAAAATCAGCGGAGGAATACAAAATAGGGACTGAAATGGGAAACAAATTGATTGCGAAAACGAGGAAGTTCAAGAGAAACCTTAAATAAAGGATGTGGTCGGGATACTGTCCATGCCAGCACGAATTGACTGAGCCCCGGTGTTCACCCAGCCTCTGGGCAATGTGTATCAGAGTTAACACTCTAGGGTAAATAGGGGAACGTCGCTGTAGCTTCGGAGTTGCGTGCCGACGGCGACACAGGCGGACAGTTTCTTATTAGCTGTCCGTACGGGTGGCAGCGCACTAATTGTTTATCCGTGTGCAATGATGCTGGTTAACATCTCCAAACTTTCCCTTTTATCTTTACCTATGTGACAAATAATGGTACAAGATGATGATGGCGTTGGTGATTCACATAAAGTAGTTTACAGAGTAGCGATTATTGTAGCTAGAGATTCACATTAACTATTCTGCGGGGTCAAAATTATGTATCGAATCTACGTCACCATTTTATAATACTGTAAAAAAAAAAAAACGCCACACAAAACTCAATAATTCACACTTGGTAGGAGATGCACGTCATTTACGGTATTATAAATACAAGTATCATGAACATGAGAGTTGTGACTTTTGTAAACACCATTCTTTGGAAAAAATATTTTTTTTTGGGGGGGGGGGGGAGAGAGAGAGAGAGAGAGAGAGAGAGAGAGAGAGAGAGAGAGAGAGAGAGAGAGAGAGAGAGAGAGATGCAGTCATGTCATGTACAGAGTATCTCCAGCCATGATAAAGTTAATGTTCGTAACATACTTTTTTAATTTTATCGACTACTCGTTTCGTTTCGCCGACGACAATAGCACTCCCTGAGTTCAGAAACACACAGACGTCCAAGAAAAAATCAATCGATCTCCAGAATTTTCTCAGAACAAATTGGACTCCAAATTAACACCGCAAAAAAAAAACAAAATTCTAGACCTTACCAACAGTTCAGTTGATATCACGCTGACAACAACAGCCTTGAAAAAGTCAACAGTTTCACTTATCTAGGGAGCAAAAGATGTCATCTACAGGAGATACCGCACCAGAAATATCATTTAGAATAGCACTGGCATCTAGTGCCTTCAATAAAACTGTCTAACATCTGGAATCAAAGACACTTAGCAAACACACAAAACTCAAGATCTTCAATTCTTGTGTGATTCCAGTACTAACCTATGGATGCGAGAGTTGGAAATCAACGAAAACTCTAGGACACAAAATTAGACAGTTTTGAAAATAAATGCCTTAGAAGAATACTAAATTTCAAATGGTCAGATTCCGAACCAATACAATCAAATAAGGCAAGAATCCAGAGGAGTATGTGTCTAATTTTATACGAAAAACGCCGCTGGAAACTATGTCGGCCACGTCCTTAGAATGGATAAATCAAGACTTCCTTACCAAGCCCTCATTTGGACACCACAGGGGAAAAGATCTCGTGGAAGACCAAGGGAAACCCTACGTAGAACTATCATCAGGGAAGGCTCGCTCATGGGCCACTCAAACATCCAAGACCTACAACGGATTGCAACGGACCGCCGTGCATGGAGAGTCACGACCTCTGCCCTATGTGCCGCACTCGACACAAGAGGAAAGACTAACTAACTAACTAACTCGTTTCGTGACCTATTTACAGTTGATCACCGAAAGCGCTACTGTCATGAAAAGAGTAACTCAAGCTGTGATATCGTTTTCAAAAAACATTTTAGATGGCTTTATAGGTTATTTTATTAGTTACCTTTATTGTATAGAAATCTTTTAAAGCCGCAGTCACTCATTAACTGAAACCGCCATAGGGTAATATGTAACATTACATTTCTCCTGTTATTTTAACGATCTCAGTAGTTTCCAAAACAACTGACGTATCTGTTATTGTGGCAGAAATATGCGCACACTCATAAATGAGAACAACTAGCCGTAACAATCCCAGAAGTATGCACCCTTAGGTTAGTTAGTTGCGTATCCTTTACAGGACGTTGCACAACCAACCCCACCAGCTCCTGGCTGTTGTGTGGTTTCACTAGGCAAATTTACGTCCAGTAGTTTATGCACCCTTACAGACATGATATGACCTGATAGGACTGAGCATGCAGTCTGAAACCACCTCAAGTAAACACTCTTTCCAGAAAGTTCGCTGTCACTGATAACGAAGGATGATAGTCATAGCCAGCAGTAGACCACACGGGGATTCTAGTTCCTTTATATTAGGATTTGTGGCCATGTAACTCTTCTCCTCCCACCTCACTATTTAATGCCACGCCAGTGTGCCATTACTGTCAGGATTGACGCAGCTGAACCTATTGAGTTACCCAGATATTGCCCACATCGATTAGTCAAGAGCTTACCGCCTTGTCCCCCTGCACAAAACACACAGTAAACATCTTGTACGGGGGAGATGTAATCGCCTTGAGCGGTCCCGACGTCTGCAGGAGGGCAAGGCTTTCCTTCATTCCCTTATCATGTCCCGCCTGCAGATAATTTCTAGTTCTGTGAGTACTCAATCGGTCATTCTGGACAAATTATACCAGCTGTGCATACATATCCCTAAGATTAGTTTTGCACAGCTCTGGTACTTTAGCTTCAATTTTGCTTTCCACTGGTACACAATGAGGGCGGATAATTATTGTATTATTAACCGACAATTAATAGGAAATGGGTACCAGGGGTAAATTTAGGATAGTCGCTTTAGACAGACATTTTCTTATCAGCTATTCGTACTGGTGGCAGAGCACTTATGGTTTGTAGCCCTATGCGATGACGCTGGTTCACATCTCCCATCTTTACTTTTTTTTTTTTTTTAAAATGAATTGTAATGGTAATGTTAGTTTCAGCTTTATAGCAAAGGGGTCACCCCATAGTTGCTATGCTCCTGTGCCAACGAAAAACACACAAAATGTTCATCACAGTCCCTTGTGGAGATTTTCGACCGACCTGCTATATAAGCATATGCATTAGCATACACACGCATTCAAAGCATACGGTAGCCATCATAAGTGCTAACACAAGCAGTCCGTCATTAGAAATGCAGTTTATCATCGACGGTAGCAGAGGGAACCAACAAATCAGAAGTTGCACACGCGATCAATTTTAATCACATAAGGGTACCACCAATACTGCGAGCCCACGCGCCATTTTCTGAATCTACAATTCACAACACCACGTTGGTCACAGTCGAAAAACATTCCAAATGAAATCCGCAGCTCTCAGGGTCGCACCACGCACTTAACTCAGTAGCTGGGCGACGAAACTATTTCCTTTCAGTCTACAAATGGAGCAAAAATGCAACGGCCACCGTCTGGCAGAAGCAAAATCTTTGCCACGACTCGACACAGTGACTGTGTCAAGCGTCCATTTTGACTGGAAGTCAAGAATGTATATGAGGGACATCTGGCTGCAAATGTATTGTCAGTTAATGATAGTAAATAGCATTCAAATGGAGGTGTTTTTCAAATAGGTAAGGCTCTTTAGGTCAGTAACCAGAGTTTAGATAATCAAAAATGATCATATTTGCCTCAGAAAATGAATTGCCTCTGATTGATTGACGTTCAACACCAGCAGGACATCATACAAGCGATAAACACCCGGTGACACAAAGTGGCACCATGCTGATGAAGATCACCCGTGGAGAGGTCCCGGAAACCTCGTTTAGTCGCTAAGCCACATTTAGTCCCAGCTGTATTTAGGGCCTCCGTCAAAAAACAGGATGGGGCTTCAAAATAACAAAAAATTGAATCCCACAAGGGAAGGACTTGAAGTATGTAGGTAGTAAACACACCAGAGTTACATAATGTTAGTGTGATATATCGTAATTAATGTCATTAAATTAAAATATAACTGCATGAAATGAAAGACTAGTATTTTAAATGTAATTATGAAATCAGAAACGGCAGACTTCAACATTAATGAAAACTGAATTTTCAGAAGAAAAAAAAAATAATCAACATATGTAAAAAGCCGAACAAGTCAGCTTCCAAATAAAACAATAGGGACACGAAACGCTCAGAAGAATAGGAAGAACATATAATCATTCGACAACTGACACCATTGGCACTAAAACTCTGCTGACTGCTCAGGAGGAGACGGGTGGCTAATGAGTTCTGAGTAAGTAAAGTAAGTATATGACACTTTTCCACGAATATTAGGCATAAAGGGCTAGGCCTATATTTCATAGTCCAGTCAGCATTTGGTGGTGATTTGGTAAGCATCAATCCGACCACCTTTTTCCCCAGATCTGTATCTATCTGGAAGTGAAGGTAATTTTATAGAGAGAAAGGGGGAGGGGTCGTCCAGCTAGAACAGGAACCCACGATTGTTCTAAGTACTCGAGGACTGTCGTATATTCTCAACGCAGTTAACCGCTGTTTTATCGTGACTCTTACATTTGTTTTGATAAATTCCTATGTTCTGTTCCCTAATATGAGCCTGCTTATTTCATTTATTTTACTTGACCTGCGGCAAAAAATCCTTTAAAATAAAGCAGCGATTTACTACATTGTCTGGATCCCTAGTTGTCCAGGGTACCAGACGATGCCAGACAATTAGCCGTTACAGGACGTGTCTGAGTAACGTCTGGTGCTACAAGTGGCCTAATCTACTTTCTCTGTCACGTCCGGTTTAATTGTTAAAAGAGGCGATCGGATGGAAAGAAAAGATTTCGAATTCCTTTCCTGCTCGCGGTAAATGAGATTTTAAAGGTTTTTATTGAGAGGAGAGATGGGGAGATTGAGAAGCGTCGTGGCGGGGGAGATGTGATTCGGAGAATTAGAACACGTGCGAAGCGATGATAAATCTTCTGGGTGATCTGTCTGTTGTATTATATTTATATGGAAAATATAAGGATGAATGGCGTATAACACTGCGCGAAATAATGGGCTGTTGTGCCATAAGTACTTCATGCTATTTAGCCTCTAAAGTGCTAAAGCAATAATTTTTCTGACTTCATTTGATGTATAAGTACAATGAAAATTGCAAGGAATGTTTAGTATAAACACGGTGAGTCTAATAAAGGACACATTTTTAAACAATAAGGCATGTTGGGTAAATGTGTCTAGATCTAAATATATAATAAAAGCATTCAATTGGTAAGGCTGAAACAATCCCATCGGTTGCTTTCATGTCTCTAGTAATCTCTTTGATCTGTTGTAGGATGTGTAGACCTGTAAACCCAGAACAATAAAAATATTCTAGTTCTGAATGGAATTTGAATACACGACTACATGTCTGGCAAGGAGGTGTGTTAGCTTTTCAGACTCCAATTGTTCACAATGTGGTCGCCTTTCTAAAAAGTAATCTGGTTTTTGGGTCAGAGTAAGGGAAATGCGACTGGAAAAGAGGTTACAGACGACCGAAAAGGGCAACAATGCAAACTTTGTAACAATAGCAAGGAGAAATAACTTCAAACTTTTCAAAATCTGATAGTCCTCTAATATACACATTCATTCATACAGACATTTTTAGTCAAGTTTTTCTCTATTTTCTCTATTCCTGGCTGCCACCAAACGGTTTGACAAGCCCGAGAGTCTCTCTGTCTCTCTCTCTCTCTCTCTCTCTCTCTCTCTCTCTATATATATATATATATATATATATATATATATATATATATATATATATATATATATATATTCTGGATGGCAACCCAACATTGAAAATCAAAAATACATTGTCCTACCTAAGAAGAAGTCACAATTCGGGTACCCGTAAATTTAACACCAGTCTAGTGTTAACTACGGTCATCTGCATAAGAAAACCATGATTTCCCTAACAGTTGACTAATTAGTTTCTGTTCATTCTGACTAATAGACACTCCGGTGACAGAAATGTCTAACTAGCAATAGATCACTGCCAGGAACTGATACGTCACAACGGACAAGTAACGTTATAATTAGGCACCCTAGGTAAGACAGATCACGCTAGTCTGTGTCAGTCACACCTGGCAAATGGTATGAACACACAGAGGTATTACGTTATATACCTGTAAAAAAGCGTAATGTGGAAGCTGCTAAGGTGTGGTTCTGTGGTAGGGGAATTAACAGACCAGGAACATATCGAAAGTGTTATGTAGATGTTATGTTAGTGATTACCTCGCACAGAAAACTTATTATTCATATTAAAATAGACCAATTCATGTTCACTGACACCTTGTGAGATGGAGAAAACTGTAGTAAGTTGTGAGAAAAGAGATAAGAAGAGATGCAAAGGGGACTAAAGGAGAAGATGTCAGACAGTCTGGCATTATTGCACGGGATCATAAATTCACAGTACGCGAGACAGAAGGATGTGCACTAACATGATTATCAACACCACACGGGATATGCTATAAGAAAAATAACCGTATAGAATGATTTGACTTAACTGTTACAAATGCGTATGTAGTTTCGGTGTATGATACAGCTTCACCTTTTTCCCCTATTGTGAATGTTTTTTGATACTATAAATTTTGAAAACACAGAAGACACATGGTGAAATGTATTAAATATCAGATATCAAGAACACTCAAAGAAAATAGAAACAACACTTAAATCAAAGAAAAGAAAACTAATCAAACTAAGAGGCACGACAGAGGTTAAAAACAGGTTTAGTAAAGCAAAACTTGCATTTGAGAAGACTAAGAGTAGCTTTTGTTAATAAGTCACTTACATTGAATATCAGAAACAGAGATCTAAAATGTTATGTTGAGTTTGTGTTAAAAATTATGGTAATCAGTAATCAGTATTGGTATGTGATTGAACGAATTGATTTTTTTTATTTGAAAATGTTATGAAATAATCTTTCATTGAACTCGCCCCCCCCCCCCCTCGCTCCCATCCCCACCACAATTCCCCCCCCCCCCCCCCCAGCCACACAAAAAAATCCCTCCAAAAATTAATGGACACATGCGATTAAATAAGTATCTTGTTTAAAAGTTTATCTGCAGTTTATACCACGACTAATAAAAGCGTGAGGTAAACATGGGAGTCATTTACGCAGCTACAGAAAGAAACAGTGTTCTGTCATCATATAATTAGAAAAGAGGCGTTGAAGAGCACGTTTGTCTGTCTACTGTCTGTCTCTCGTACTGTCCCTACAACGGAGGTTGGCTGTAGCAGATGTGTATCTACTGCTGTCTGCATAAATATTAAATGGTGAGGCCTTAAGCCTTTCCACGGTGCGCCTCTCCTACCACTATGAGTACAGCTTTTAACCTCCTTTCGTGGAAATTGAGTTCTGGCATCTCAAGATGGCAAAACACGTTCAACCTCTAAATCACAGCGCCAGGCTTCAAAATACGGAAACAATTGCATCCCTCAATGGTGGTGCCTAAAGGCATTGTAAGAAATTAGAGTTGATTTCTTCAGTCAATTTACCATTTTTGGTGAACATTGTTCCCATATATTCAAACTCACAATCAATTGAGGCTCCATGGCCTCCATTTATGGGGAAACAAGAATACACCCACTGCGCCCCAAGAAAAGTGTCGTAAAAGGCGACAAACTAAGGTTTTACTGACATCAAGGTGTTTGGCAGAAATGTTTAGCTGTAGCCACAAAACAAAATTTTTTTGAAGCAAACGCAGAAAAAAGATGTCTGCCTAGATACCTTTGCTTTGTACTGCTACATTCATTTTCTGCTTCTTTCCAGTCACAAATTCCTGTTCTCCGTCCCCACCGCTGTTGATCTCATAATATTTGTTTTAAATTATTCATTCATAACTGTCAGGTGTTGCAATTGTATAGCTGTGTGTGCCATAAACAGCTGGAATCATAATGCATCCTGTTTGTCACAACACGTCTTTATTTTAATGATTTTGGGTTAAATTCGTTTAGAAATAAATTCACATCTTTGGGTGAACCGTAAAGAAATACAAATTGATTATTTACGTATCTGTAAAACGATGTAGACCTCCTACACATAAAAAGTATGCTGAAAACGTCATCGCTACCCGCGCACCCGTTACTCCAGTCACCGCAATGGTATGTTCAATTAGCAAAACGGAAGAACCCAGGCTGTTTGTACTGACTGAATGTATGAGTGTTCTTTTCTTAGCGCTACGGAAGTGGCCATCCGATCTCTCTATGGTACCATGTGATCTAAATCAAAGATAATATTACATGGAAGTTATTAGCGCCACCCTTTGGGACTGGCAAGTGATAAATGGCGTACGAATGTTAATTGTGAGTTCGTGTGGCGCAAGTCTCGGGGAATTGCTTTGATGTTTTTATTGATTGTAGTACAACGGCGAGACACAATTAATTCTTTCTATCCGTTATAGTCATTACTTTTTATTTCTTTGTTGAAGAGTTGTTTTTTTTTACAACAGTGGTCTCCACTGTGTTTCTCATGTGGAACCAATTTTTAAACCTTTCGTGCCCCATGTTTTACAAGTTAAATGGTGTTTAGGCCTAATGTTATGAAGCTGATGAAGAATAGATGGACAGTGACACGAAGTGGCTTGTGGATCTTCTCTAATTTTATATTTGAGATACACACAACTCGAGAGAAACTCAACAGTTGGGTTGGTGGCTCATATATTTGACCCTTAGATGTGAGTCCGGTTAAGCATAACCAACCTAACTGCCTTTGGGATGAGGCGACTTAAGAAACTGACTACTTACAGTTGTTCTTTCTTATGTTGCACTTATTAGCTGGACATCCTCATCAAAGCATAACTGCTCCCAGTCTTTCCGGAGACAAATACCATGACAGTTCGAACAGAAAAAAGCTGACAAATAATTCCCGGTAAAACACTGTCAATATAACTGAAACGGAACACACTACTGCAGACCAGACAGTTTCAGTTTAAACTGAAATGTATTAACACAAAGACAAAGAAGTGGAAACTGCACCCTTACATTAAAAGAAGGGAACCACAAGATGCAACAGGAAATCAGACCACAGTTAGTATAAAGTTCAATGTATTGTCCCAGTTGTGGGTGACAATAGCCATACCATACAAAGTAACTCATCACCGTTCGAATGCAGACCAACTTTGTAACCTGCTTTGTATCCGAAATGTCGAATGCTAGCTGTATTAATGTCAGTTTTTATTTTGCAGGGGACTGTGTTTGTTAACTGGGGGGGAGGGGGGATGGGGTGGAGGGGGGGGGGGGGGGGGGGGGGGGTAAGATGAAAGGCTAAATCTGGATCCTGAAGCTATGGGCTGTTGTGTAATGACAGTCTACAATCTGATTTCAGTTTGAGTGTACCAGTTACCTACTAGTGATCCGAAAGAGAGAAACATAACCTGAATCCATTGGCTGATGGCTTCAATGCCAATACCTTACCTGACTTCTACTGTATGTGTAAATCCGCCAGTCTGAATCAAGAGAAGATAATATATCATAAAAGACAGACGGTCTTTACAGGAAAGATATAGTCGTATATGCATTTTTCCTGTGGCAACTTACGATTGTAAGTCCCAGACTCTCAGTCAATCACTGAAGAAAAAGGCTGGAGCTTTTGAAATAAAATGTTACAGAACAATTCTCAGAATCAAGAAGAGGAAAAACATCGATATTCTACACGAGCTGAACATCAAGGAGAACTGGCTCATAAACAGCGTCCTGTCCCGAAAGTTGAAGTATTTTGGCCACACCAAACGTCATAGTGGCTGGGAAGGTGCAGTCCGTGGCGTGCTGGGGTCAACCTTTACGAAGATGAATAAAGGACTTTGAAGATGCATTGTCACTGAAAGCACATGGGGCTGGAGAGCTGGCTAGGAAAAGGGATACTTTCGGGCGTCCTGTGAAGAGAGCTACGTTCTTTAAAGGAATTGCTGACTGATGATGATGACTGAAGCATCATATAATAATCATGAACTATAACTCGGGCCAAAAATCAAACGCAGCACTATGGTTCACAAGCCAACAGAACTCAGAAAACATTCAATCAAGAGCATGACAAATTTGCTCCTAGAATTATAACAAATACATGTTTTCGTTCATCTGGCACCCATCAGTTGAAGCTAAGCGTGCTTTGGGTATATGGTTATGAATTACAATCTGGATATTAGTTCAATTGATTAGGGTTACATTTTGGCATCATGAGCAGGCATTTCGCTGTCGTTCGGACACTCAGTCGGCAGCTTCAAATTCTGAATTCTGTTCCTGTCTTAAATCAGACTGGGCTAATCACACATACAGCAGAAGCCAGGTAAGATACTGGCATTAGAGCCAGTGGGTTCAGGTTCTCTTCCTGTCTTTAAATTCGGTTAAATCCATTGTAGTCTCTTTTTTTTAAATACATATTGTGAGAAACTGCTGTTTGTTTGCAATTCAGCTCATGCCATCCTTCCATTCAGTGTAGAAGTATGGGAATGTGGAAATATGAGAATATTAAAACAAAACTAAAACATAGAAAGTTCTTTGTCGATGAACCTGACTGGTATACATTAATTTCTTTCATTCTTTCTTTATTTCTTTCTTTCTTCCTTTTTAATTTTTATATAAAGCAATCACTGATATTTCAATCTGTTACACTCAGTACACTGATATTTTAATGTGCTACAATCAATACACTGATATTTTAATCTGTTACACTCAATACACAGATATTTTGATCTGTTATACTCAATACACTGAAATTTTAGTCTGTTTCACTCAATACACTGATATTTCAATCTGTTACACTGATATTTTAGTCTGTTACACTCAGTACACTGATATTTTAGTCTGTTTCACTCAATACACTGATATTTTAGTCTGTTACACTCAGTACACTGATATTTTAGTCTGCTACAATCCATACACTGAAATTTTGATCTGTTACACTCAATACACTGAGATTTTAGTCTGTTATACTCAATACACTGAGATCCCCGTTTCGGCTTCGGGTGGGGAGGGGGAAATTTCACTGATGATGATGACTGAAGCATCATATAATAATCATGAACTATAACTCGGGGTTTAACTAAGGGGTTTCTGTGACCTCTCCACGGGTGATCCTCATCCGTATGGTGGACGAACAACCAGAACTTTCCGCTGGAGTCTAAGGCCGGTGAACGCGAAGAAGAAGAAGAAGAATACACTGAGAAAGGTACGAATAGTTTATTAAAATGTTTTCTTTCTGAATGTCTCTCTCTCTCTCTCTCACACACACTCACACACACACACACACACATACACACACACATACACACTCTACCGCTGTTTTATTTTCTTTCAATGTTTTCCAGCTGCACCTGAGACTGTACCCCCGGACTTCCCCTCTCCCCACCCAGTTAGATTGAGGCCACTACAGCCCCACTGGACCGTACCAGTGCCGCCCAGGGGGCGGTAGCGCCCACTTTGAGAAACACTTTTGGAGAGCATTGTGGCGGAACTAGATTACAGTAAGTACAAGTAGTTCCAGATTATATTGAGAAGGCACTTAAACTGATGGGCACCGCATTCCCTAGCCGCTCCGAATGTTGACTGTAGACAGAACAGATCAATGTTTTGCTAGCTAAGCCTTATATGGACATAAGCCGTGATTCAGGTTCCTCCAGTCCGACATTAACTGGTAACATACAGGTCACACTAAGAATGATGGAAACAGTCGTGTAACTAATGCATAGTCTCTCATTTTGCTTCCTACGAATTCATAGACTTAGATATGCAGGTATATAAGAACTGAAGAGTATGTTTGGCCTGGTAATAATTTCAGGAGAGACACAGACGAGGACGAGGCCAGTAGATAAGGGTGTGTAGATCACAAGAATGTAAGCTATATATATGTATATATTTCAGCAAGGTCTGCCCACCCTCCATGCCATGATAAAAGACTGTAAAGAATCTTTTCACGCTTTTTCCTCTCTTTCTTTTTCCCACCGATCTTTCCAGTGGTCACAACATGTTCCATTTTTCCTCTTCTCATAACATGACCAAAAAATGATGACTGTCTCTTTCTAATGTTTGTGAAAAGTTGACTTCGAGCACTCGCCTCTTTCAAAACAGCTGGGTTGATCTTCTTAGCTGTCCACGGAATTATAAGGATTCTTCTGTAAACCACATCTCCGCGGCCTCTAAATATTGTTCGGCTTGTTGATTAATTGTCTTCGGCTTCACAGCCGTATTTTAAAACTGGCTCTATATAGCATGCAAGAATTCTTTTCCTAACCCCAAGTAAAGTAAAGAGCCCTTTTTACTCCTTTAGGCGTATAGGGCACATGGGAAGAGCACTCATATTTTTACAGACCATTCGGCACTAGGTGGATAATGTTGTCAGCTATACGCCGGCCGTCTTTACTTCCCCAAGACATACATCCTGATACCCATTTTAGGCTGGGTCGACCTGCGATGCCCCAAACCACGATGAAAATTCACGCCGCCAGCAGTGGGTTTCGATCGCGGTACGTTGGAATTACGAGTCGGACTGGCAACGCCTAAGCCACGGACGCCGCTCCAAACCTGCAATAACATGGATTTATTTCATGAAAAGTTCTTTATTTTGTAAAATGCAGTTTTTGCCTGTCCTATTCTCTTCTTAATCTCTGTGTTTTATCTTCCAACAAATGTTATCCATGTGCCTAGATATTTACATTTCTGTAGCTGTCCTAAAATAACGCCTTTGACTTTTATTATCCATTTAGGTTCAAATTTTTTTTTTTAAATCACAATTGCTTCTGTCTTCCCATTATTCAAACTGATGCACCTGAACACTACGCGGTGGGAATATTGGGTAATGAGCCACATGCATTGATGCACCAGTGCTCCCTATCCCAACATCTGCAGCTGGGAAACCATAGAAGAAAAATGTCTCCTGATATAACAACCCTCTTATCGGCCAAAACTGTCTGGATGGGGAAATGCTAGATTTCCCTATGCACATCGTATTCTTTTTCTCATGTCTTCATCCACTGGAATATTTTCACTTTTTTTTTCAGAACTCAGTATATGTAGAAAATAGATGAAACATTGTTGAGTCACCTCGCTGTCAGGTAGGACCTGTTTAAATAAGAAATTATGGACATGACAGAGAGTGGCAAACTTTAATTTACATTACGAATCAGTCAGTCTGTTTTCTTCAGCTTTCCTTGTTATGCTTTCACAGCTTTTGAGTGAAGGCTAAATGGCAGGGGGAAAAAAGGGGGGGGGAAACAAGGGCATCAAGAGTACACGTTTATCCGAGTGTTTTGGGGGATAACCATTCGAGAGTAAATAAGCTCTTAACATATTTTACTTTTTTTTACCCCTTTTTTTCCATAGGTGTTTTCAGGGACTTCTTCTTCGCGTTCACCGGCTATATACTCTGGTAGAAAGTTCTAGGTTTTCGTTCACTGCTTGTGTTTTCTCTTGTTCCAGAACTTGAGTTTTTGCGTGCACGTCATTTTGACACATTAGGCGTATGTATATACGACTGTTGGTACCTTGCCTCTAAGGTAGATGCATTCCGACTTTGAAGGAAACATCTTTAATTAAAGAGGTTTTATGTCAGGCTTTAAAGCAGTAGGTCTGCACTCCCCCCCCCCCCCCCCCCCCCCCACCCCAGCTCCTAAACAGAGCCTGATAATCAGCATGGAGGGTTTTCAGGGACAACCAGTCGAGAGTATGAGAATTTGTTAAAAATAATTCAGGACATAAGATCTGATTCGAGATAACAAACAAATAGGCAGCTGCAGCTCTCTCGTCGAGAACGTAAACAGCAACACTTTGAGCGGCTCTGTATTCCAGCACATAAACAGCAACACTTTAGCGGCTCTGTATGCCAGTCGCAAACTTCTACTGCTTTGTATGCCAGCACACAACTTTCTACTGCTATGAATGTTAGCACAGAAACGTTGACAGCTCTGTTTGCTAGCACGCAAACAGCAACACATTTGGTGGCTCTGTCTGCCAGCACACAAACATTAGCAGCTTTGTTTTCCAGCACACAAACATAAACACTTTGACATCTCTATATGCCATCACACAAACAGCAAGTTAACATCTCCGTATGCCTGTCGCGGGTCCCAAAGTGGATAGATGCCTTTGTGATGAGTAGGAGTTTACCTTTCAACACTTCACTTCCACCAGAGAAACTAGTCTATTATCCGGGCTATGTTGATCTCAGACAAAGTCCTGGATATCCAAGAAAACAGCCATATTTGGCTCGTCATGTAAATACACAACAGCTGCACTTAGTACCCACAGGAGTAGGAGAAGGGACAGATAGATATAAAGATGAACCCAATGAGATATCAAGATACACAGTTAACCCCTCGGACTTACTCCTCTCCTGATATACAATTAATAATGAGACCCCACCAAATGTAATTTTATCTAACTGTTTAGTTAAACAGGTAAGACTGGATACACTTGGAATTTAACAAACGATGTACAATAGAACCTCGCTTAACGAGCACCTCTCATAACGAGTAATTCGCATAACAAGCAAAACAAATTGTAAAAAAATGACTCGCTTAACGAGCGACGTTTCGCAAAACGAGTGGCGAGGAGAGAGGAAGTCCAGGATTTTGCGCATGCTACTCGTTCCAGTAGCATTGTCGCTTGTGATCACACATTTTCTCAAACTTGTGTTACATTGTACACGTATATGTACATGAATCCTCCAGTCCTCCAGGATGACCTCCCTGAAGAATTGAAGTTAATTAAGATCCAGTTTCTGCCTCCCAACACCACTCCGTTTCTCCAGCCAATGGACCAGCAAGTTATTTTTAACTTTAGGAAGCTCTACACTAAAGCACTCTTCGAGCATAGTGTTCAGGTGACTGAAGGGACCAACCTCACTCTCAAAGAGTTTTGAAAAAAATCACTTCCACATCGTTGCCTGCCTCAAGATGACCGACAAGGCGGAGGAAGGGGATACCAAGAGAACTCTAACTTCTTCTTGGAGGAAGCTTTGGCCGGAGAGTATTGTCGATTTGTGACTCTGAGGGGTTCGAGATAGTACCTGTGGAACCTGTAGTCAACGAGATTGTGTCTTTGGCCGCTATCTTGGGATTGTAGGTGTATAACAGTGATATCTAAGAGCTTGTGGAAGAGCACAGCCAAGAGCTGACAACCGAAGAGCTTATGGCGTTGCATTGTTTTTTACAGCAAGATGTTTTGGAGAAAAGTTTATCAGAGGAGGAGGAGGAGGAGAAGGTAACAGAAAAGCAACAATCTTCTGATAATAAGAAAAATTATGAAAGCATGGGAAACTTATGCTTCTCACATTGAGAAGCATCACCCTAATAAGGAAGTGACTATGCGCGCTGCAAATTAAATGATAATGCTGTTTCGCATTTTCGCCAAATTCTGAAGCTTCGACAAAAACAAATGTCTCTAGACATCTTTCTAGTAAAAAAAATTATCTATGTATCATAATTATTTCGACAGTTTTTTTTTTCTGCAAATCGAATTCTCATTCCATGTGGGTTCGTTCCGCGTTTGAAGAAAAGATGAAGATGTTTTACTCTCCTTAACAATATAATTATAATTTTCTTGAAATAAACGTTATACATCGCATTTTATGAGTATTTTTTTTTTACATGGAACGCATTATCGTATTTAACATTAATTTATATGAGAGAAATTGTTTCGCATAACAAGTGTTTCGTTTAACGAGTATGATTCTGGAACGAATTATGCTCGTTAAGCGAGGTTCCACTGTAGTATAAAACTTGACATACAGCTTTATTTACTAACAATCAGTTAAATGAAATTCCCAGTTTGTAATGTTTACACAAACAGTGACTGGCTAATGGTATGGTAGTGATGAGATGCTTCAGCGAAAAAACAGCACCTGGGTTTAGAGTGGTTTACGAACAATGTGTGAACATAACTTTTTTTCATAGAACCTCTGACAGCCGTTAGGCACTGTCAAGCTCTTCCACCTCTTCCAGCTTCTTCTCCGACTGTTCACTACTGGTTCAGCTTATTCTCCGCCTGTTTCAGCTTATTCTCAGCCTGTTTCCAGCTTGCAGATCTCTAGTAACATTGGTTCGTGCATGTGACATCTAGTTCTATCAGAGCAGACGTCTTCACTCCGACAGGAGCTGTGAAACAAACACATATGTGTAGTATCTATACTTACACTAAAAACGCATATATTAATACAATATATATATATATAGACATAACATCTCCCCTCCTCAATCTTCCACATTCTCTCTAGTCTAGTCTGAAGGTCTTATGTCTTACATTGACGTCACATATCCTACCTTCCCTCTCATGTACTATCATGATAGTTGACTTGCTAAGTCTGCTGTCCGTCCTAACTCAGAATTCGAAACATTGTTTTTACATTAACACGTGGAGCAGGTTATGTGCTGAAAACTCCAACCATTTTATCAGTGCAAGTTGTCTGGAATATTGTCTTTCCAGTGAGCATATGGTGAGCTATTTAAACTCAACCCTATGGCTGCACATATGGGCATGATTTCCCCACATTCCAAGCACACGTTTTGGATTGGTAATTGAAAACAATATAATTACATTTCATTATAGCAAATGTCATTGTTCACATATTATTTTATACACATGAAAACATACACTGAAAAAACTGTGACACAAACATACAAGAAATAGGAATAGTTTAGCAGTTCCCTAACAGAGATAACTGAATACTAACCAAGAACTATTTCAAGCAGAATGTGAAGAAAAAGAAGAAAAGGAAGTATAGACTAAGCTATCTCCTAACCTATGAATAAAAGATTAAAAATAATATACACTCATACCTGGAAACGTTCCAGCAATTGCCAAACAAGACTCAACCAGTGAGAAATACTTTCTACAGCAGGTCTGAGCTTGTGGCTTGCTGGCGGCACTATTAGGTAAAATCAAGAAGCTAGTAGTATTATTACATCTATCTGATTCTACCCAACCCTCCAGGAGATGATCTAAGCCACGCCCCTGAGGTACCTTGCAGATTTAAAAAAAGCTATCAATGGGCCTGTCATTCAAAGTAAAAGGCCTTTACCAACATGAAACATTCTTAATTGAGCAAATCTAGTTTATAGCCATTTTAACTAGCAGGTGTGAAAAACTGACCAGGGGACGCCTTTAGGTCTGGAGTTGTCTACCAGACCACGTTAATTACGCTGATCTGCTCTGTTTCAAAAGATCCCACTCAGTATGTGTTATATAACATTTGTGACACTAAGGTTTGGCTCACGGGAGATAATCTCAGGTGTGATAATTAGTTCCCAGTTGCTCACCCTTACAGTCTGTCGTCAGGAGATAATTATATGACACTGGCTGGCAAAACGAATCGCTAGCTAAGGTAATGTTAGGTAATATTACTCAAAGCTGGGTTGCTTTTGTCTGGCCCAAGGACTGGTAATAATTAAATCCATGTGGTTTTAGTACTTGATTCGGGCTTAAGGCATAGCAAATAAAATTCTCTGTCTCTCTATAAACAGAAGAAAATTATTGAAAATACTAACTTCTGAAATCACTGAGGTCGTTTCGTCACATCCCAGCACACAAAGTTCTACTGCTCTGAATGCTAGCACAGAAACTTTCACATCTCTGTATGCCAGCACACAAAGTTCTACTGCTCTGAATGCTAGCACAGAAACTTTCAAATCTCTGTATGCCAGCACACAAAGTTCTACAGCTTTGAATGCTAGCACAGAAACTTTCACATCTCTGTATGCCAGCACACAAAGTTCTACTTCTCTGAATGCTAGCACAGAAACTTCGACATCTCTGTATGCCAGCACACAAAGTTCTACTTCTCTGAATGCTAGCACAGAAACTTCGACATCTCTGTGTGCCAGCACACAAAGTTCTACTTCTCTGAATGCTAGCACAGAAACTTCGACATCTCTGTATGCCAGCACACAAAGTTCTACTTCTCTGAATGCTAGCACAGAAACTTCGACATCTCTGTATGCCAGCACACAAAGTTCTACTGCTCTGAATGCTAGCACAGAAACTTCGACATCTCTGTATGCCAGCACACAAAGTTCTACTGATCTGAATGCTAGCACAGAAACATTGACATCTCTGTATGCCAGCACACAAAGTTCTACTGATCTGAATGCTAGCACAGAAACTTTCACATCTCTGTATGCCAGCACAAAACAACAACAGCAACAATAAATGTATGTAAACGAGCAGGGAATCTCCGTGGCGAAGTGGTCAAGCCGTTTGCCTTGCACTCTGCAGGTCGTGGGTTCATTTCATGGCGGCGTCGTTCAGTTCACAAGTGCAATGATTACGGTGATCCGTGAAGATCGTCGCCGAAGCTACTGAGGTAATGCCTTATGCAGGCAGCTAGCATTTCTGCGGAGAGATACCGAGCTGTATGGAGTTAATCCCCGTGAAATGAAGTCGGTCCTTTCACTTTAATCTTTACTTTTACCTTGTACACTAAAAGACATTCAAAAATCTCACTCGATGGGTGGGGTAATCAACACCACAATGGCCGCCTTCACTTTGCTTCACATTTTCATACACTCACTTTAAACTGGGTTATCCTGAGTGCGTCTGCGGCTTAGGCGTTGCGAACGCGCTTCGTAATGCGGGGGTGCCGGGTTCGATTCCAGCTGCGGATGATTTGTCTTGCGTTGGTTTTGACAGTGGTGCCGAGAGCTGACCGTTCAGTACAAAGGCAAACTACTGCATGTAAAATTTGCCTAGAAAAACCACAACAGCCAAAAATATGCTTGGGTTGGTTCTGCAACGTCTTGTAACGGATCCGCTACTATTTATCCTGAGTGCCTAGGTCAATTTATAAAAATCCGACTCGACACAGATTAAAATCCAAACCTGCTATTTCGGCTCGCCCGATTCTAAACAAGTATCGCTTCAGAGATCTCGATAAGTTAGCGACCTTTCTGTATTTTCTTCGGGTATGCAGGTGTTTTGTGAAAGGAACACGTAGATTGAATGGCTGGTTCTGCACTACTTTGTTGTAAATTGTTGCTTGACAGACTAAATGTTGTTAAGGCTCTTTGGAAACGAGTAAACATTAAAAGTAAAGCACCCTTTTTCACGCCTTTAGGCGTATTGGGCTAGAACTATATTTTATAGACCAATCGGCACTGTGTCGGTAATGTGGTCAACACCTTGCCTCAAGGCTAGGGTAATCTGAGAGCAAATATCATTTTTGAAAGAAAAAATCTGGTTCTGTTCGGACTGGAATCTACGACCTACGGATGCGCAGGTGAGCGTCTTGCCAGCTACATCACGGCGGCTCTAGGATGGACAGTACGAATGTACGATAACGGCCTGTAGAGAATGGTGCAGCTGGGAATGACCCGAGGTTCTGGCCTACACATAGGGCTCAGGAGAAAGGCAAGAAGGACATGCAATCAGACAGCTACTGGCACTATCAGTGTTGGAATATTGTGATTGTAGCTGAAGATAAGGACTGGGTGGATGCTTATTGGGATAATTCAAGCGCTATGATGTTAATTATTAATTAAAACTCAAACTAAAGCCTCACTCGAACCGCAGATCGTTAGAGTTGACCCTCTTCCCCACGCCCCGCCCGCTCATTATTTAATGTTCACTCAATTCTTGTATCTCTGAGCGTAATGTTAATTAGTTCTTGTTTATTTCGGGGAAGGACTTAGAGAATTTTCTTTATCCTTTAGTGAATCAAGAATTTTTTAGTTATTATTATTTTCACATAGGCTGCTCACTTTAGCTTTCATCGTTGTATTCCGAAGACCACCCTTCGTGCTTGCTTGTTGTACCCCACTAGGACATCACACAAGCGATAAATAGCCGATGACACAAAATGCCACCATGCGGATGAGAATCACCCGTGGAGAAGTCGCAGAAACCCCTTTTAGCTGTTATGGCCACAAATGTGGCCCAGCTATATTAAGGGCCGCCGGCAAAAGCCAGAGTGGGGCTTTAAATAACAAAAAATTGCACCCCTCAAGGGAAGGACACAAATTAGACTACCCTTCTCTTTCTGCTCAACAATGATTTCCTGAACTAATTTTACCCAACAAATAGAACTCAAATTATGAATGATTACGTTAAAAGGAGACTAGGACGGCGTTAAGTCATACATTTAACTAAATAGCCTAAGATGAAATGGCCTAGTTATTACAACGAGAAAGAACTGTATCTGCTATGAAGGGGAATCATGCTGAAGAAATAGAATGAACTCAGAGCAAGGGGAAATTTGCAACGAAATGTAACGACGGCATGAAGAAAAACCTTAGAAAGAAAAAGGAAGACCAACTTCTACAGCACATTATAAAGAGCGCATGGAAGAGCATCTAATTTCGTCTCTAGACCCCAACCCTACTGGGGCCAGTAGAGGAAGATAAAATATTTGCACCAGCATAGGTTAGTGTTATTGTATTTATCACTGAGTAAGATAAGGGAAATATAAAGATAACTAGAGTAAATCAAACAAATGGTGATGTGTTTTTTCGAATAGTATCCCACTACAAGATGTGTAGTAGTGCAACTATTTAGGTAGTAATATAGATAAAGATAGAGATATTACAATACGAATACAAAGGGTAAGAGGAGCTGTCATAGAACTAGCAAAGTAATTGAAACTGCTACTAATTCTTTACTTCTGATGTCAAATCACAACTATTGTATGCAGCGGAGACATAGAGAACAGCCAAAGTAATTACTAATAAACTACAAACATTCATTAACTGGTATTTGCACAGAACAGAGACAATTACATGGTATGTTAGAATCACTAATGTTGAGCTTTGGGGGAGAACAAGTTCCTGTGGACCAAGAGGTGAAGAAAAGAGGCTGGGGTTGGATGAGAACAATATAACTAGAATGTCTTTGCACTGGAACCCATAGGATCGCAGAAATAAATAAAAAAAAAAAACTAAAGAAGCCATCTAGAGAGCCAAGTTTAACAGATGGCGAGGTCATAGAAAGAGCTGCAAATGTTAGAACATTTGTCTTTAGTTGGTTGAGGGCCTATGCTCCGCTGAGGGTTTGGAGGCAGAAGAAGAAGAGGAAGACATAAAATATACAGTAATTGACGCACGCGTCAACATTGTCTGGAAATCAGTTCCCACATGCAACGATTTGTGAGCATTATTTTGGCAGCCTGTCTTGCAATGGAAAGTGGTGTTTAACAAATCACAGGAGGCAACTGCTGTAGATGACCACTTCAGAGTGAAATGCCTATGACACACGTATAATTGATGTTCTGAAGCTCCTCTTTACTCGAGATACTGTAAGAATGTTGATTGTTTGCTTTGAATGGTGTCTGTTTTTTTCATAAATCGCTAATAAGGCCAAATGAAAACGAAATGTATGTTTACATTTTAAAAAAAAATACTTAAAAAGACATGATTATTAACAGGCTGCACAAAAAATTTCAACAGCCTACACTGAACGATTACTGGGTTACAGATTTTTAAAGTTCGGCAGGACTTCTGGAACGCACTGTACAGTAATGACATGAGATAACATGTTCTCTTATCAGTAGCTTTTTGTTTTTCTCGCCTAGTACAATATGTTGTAGTTATTTTACGAAACTAAATCAAAATGGGCTGGCCTCGCAGAGGCTGTTCTCCGCTCCATACAATAGTAGTGATTTGACATCAGAAGTAAAGAATTTATTATTAGTAGTAGTTTCAATTACTATGGGTTCCAGTGCAAAGAAATTCTAGTTATATTGTTCTCATCTAACGCCAGCCCCTAGTAAAATCGTTATTAAGACAAGACTTCAGCTTTTTATTATATATATTACCTTATTAACACAACAGACACAAATCACAGAGTGTCGACGAATAATGCCTATTCATCAGTTTAAATGCCATAGACCATACACATACATGAAATTCGTCTCAAACAACTAATGAAAATAATCACTGAAAACAACAAACATCAGACCATTGATAAAAACCCAAAGTTAGAAACAATATGAAAAATTAAAACATTTGGGGAATATCTTGACATACAGTGGTAGAATAGACAGAGAAACAGAAATACGAATCTAACAAGCTAACGACATCACGCGTCCACCGATTCCAATCTTGAAACACGGGCCTATCTTAGTAGAGATAACAGACAAATTATAAATGCGTTTTTAGCTTAACAGTGGGAGACTATTGCATTGAACAAAGAACATGGGAGAAAGCGACGGTAACCACATGTGAAAGGGGATGTTTGAGAGCGGTTACACACAAAACCACAAGGGTTCGTTTGAGAAATCAAGAGATTAGAAGTGTCGTGGTGTGAGCAGCCACCCTACACAATGGACGAGTCCCGACTTTGATTCCCCTCGCGGACAGTCAAATTTCAAACGTGAACCCGTCCGGAAAGGTATATGGTCCCTTATATTGATCTATACCTTTATCTGGTAAAATATTAATTTCTAGACCCCTTAGTTGCTTTGATAAATCTTCATTTTCGAACCTGCAACTGTAGGTTGGCGAATTCTGGTATTTTATTTAGAAATTCATGTAAACCGGTTTACTCCTTAGACAGGAATACAGGGGACTTCTTTCCTAGAGACGCTAGTTTGATTTTGAAAAAACATTCTTTAGCCTGATCCCAAAGCGTCAATACGTGTACACAGTCTAAGTAGAAATTGGCGCATTCAAAGTTCCATTTCTATCTTGGAAGATTTCCTAAGCTTGGGTAAGTCGATTATAGTTTACGAGTGCCATAAATGATGTCTTTTTAAAGTTGGCCACTGCTGCAGAGAGGGCAGAGTCAGCTGTGTGATCGCACAGAGTTCGACCGTTCTTGATATCTAGAGATCAGGATCCGAACCTTAGACCTTCCCTTGTACAGACTAATTAGTTGGTGCTCTTCATAACCCACACCATTTGTAAAGATATTAAACCCTACAGTAATTATTCTCTAACCAGTCAAACGAAGTTTTGTGTCGCATAACTGAAACAGGGAATTTATGTCATCTTTAACCGGCAGTCAGGGCTAGGCGCTCTGGGTCAAAAGGTGTATTTGACACAGATTCAGTGGGTGTGTAGTGAACGGCTTGTGAAGACGGAATATATATAGTTACCAACTGTAAACATTGTATGTCTGCGAGTGCAGATGTGAGGGTGGAGAGAGGATGATCTATGTGTGGTAGTGTCTATCTATCTCCGCTATATACCTTGTTTTCTATCTGTTGCACTATGTTACAGACAGATAAATGAAAGGAGACATTGTCTCCTGTTCTTGAGAGTATATGAGGAATGGAGAAGGATGGCAGAGGTGGGTTGAGCTGATGTGTGATTAAGGGTGATTACTAATTCTGAGTTCTTTCCTGACAGGATGATACCTCCTTAGAGATCAGGCAGACGAATCACAGTCCAGCCAACAACCACTAACCCATACCATTCTGTGCACCAAGAGTATCCCAAAAGTCCTGTATGCAGAGCCACTACCTCAACATGGCAAGAGCTTGTTTGTGAGTTTCAGGACCAGTAGACAATTGCAGACACCTATGTCATTAATCCAGAGAACCAGTCTTCAAGAGCTGTGTGGAGCTCTTCTGCATTTATTGTGTCCTCACCTGTGAGACCAATAGAGGGCATCACTGTCTCCAATAGCTTTGGTGGGCTCCTGTGCAGTTCCTGTGACCTAGCTCGTGACAGTCAGCTGGTACCAGATCAAATCAAGGCCCAACTACTGATTGAGTCAACTACAGTCGAATCACCATGGACTGAGGGGAGCATTGACCTACGAACTGGGTTAAGTGATCTTTTATTCACCCTTCATGCTCTATTCCCACAGCACCTGATCAGACCTATGATGAACTCATGTACTTCCCTGAACCAAGATCTGGCTGCTTCAATATCTGGGTTGTGTCATTGATTCCAGAACATTCTTGAGAATCTATTCATTAATATATATATATATATATATATATATATATATATATATATATATATATATATATATATATATATATATATATATATATATATATATATATTACATGCAAACATTTTCATGGCTGACTTAGGTGTCCCTATTTCATTATTTTAACTGTCTAGCTTTGATTATTGTGTGAGCAATAAGTGTTATATGTGTTAACATGGTTATGATAGTAGACTGTCATAACCTTAGGGCTATCTTTTTATAGTAGTGGGGGTGTCCAGCCAAGTGTGCCTAGCAATATTATATATTTTGTAGTGCCAAAACTTGAACTGCCCTACTCCTGAAATAAGTTGAGCGTATATTGGCCACGGGGCATCCCTTAGACCAATACGAGCCAACGACTCAACATAATTATTTCAGAGTGCTGTTGGTTCTTAAGGAGAAATTCTTAAATCAGGCACGTGACATGAAAAACTATTGGAAAATACGAATCCATACATTTGTTCAAAACGGGTTTGGCCACCTAATATTAATGAACCCACCGATACCAGCTGCGAGAGCGTAAAATATAAAATAAAAATGGAAAGATCAAGAAGCAGAGGGAGACGTGAGAATACGGACTAAAGGAGCCACCGACAGCATAAGACTTCAAAGCATTCTAAGTAAGCAAATTCACACTGACTCGACAACTACCCATCAGGAAATCTGAGTTTCAGCTTCGTAGCAAACGGGTCACCCCATAGTAGTTGCTCCGCTCCTGTGCCAACGAAAAACACGCAAACTGTCAATCACAATCCTGTATGTTGGGAAAAGTTGACACTGACTGCAGTCTCAGCATATCCACTAGCATACACACGCATTAAAAGCGTAAGGAGACTATTAGAAGTGGTAAGACAAACAGACCGACATTAGAAATGAAGTTCATCATCTCCACAGAAGCAGCAGTTACAAACAGATCAGCATCATCGACAGAAGCAGCAGTTACAAATATGTCAGAATCGTCGACAGAAGCAGCAGTTACAAACAGATTAGCAGTTTCATACTCGATTATCTGCTTCCCATCATCTGCTAAATGCGACGCCTGGCGGCACAAAACAGTTATTCACAACAAAAGAAACATAAATCAGAGCGGCGTCCGTTGGAGAAACATCTCTTTTGGAGTAAACTGAATCCAGACAGTGGTTGATAATCGTCAGTAGATAATATTCCCAGCTACAGTGGGTTGTGTATGCTGGGTGTGCAAGGCTGCACGACATACAGACCAAACAACACTTTCCATGGAAATTCAAGGTCATACATAGTTCACATTAAATTCGTGTTTCATATTTTTGTCAAAAAGATTATTATTATTATTATTATTATTATTATTATTATTATTATTATTATTATTATTATTATTATATCTGGTTAAATTTACTGCCTAATGCGCGTATTTTTTTTTTTTTGGGGTCAATGAAAAGGATTATTATTATTATAGCTGGTTGTATTTAATCTTTAGGCGTGATGCTGATCACATCACCCATCTTGTGCCGATTGGTCTATAAAAATATAGGTCTAGCCCTATATGCCCTATATGCCTGAAGGCGTGGAAAAGGTACCTTTACTTTTTATATTTAATCTTTACTAGCTTGTTTAAATCGACTCCGAAAAACATGATTCTTGACATGTTCCTGAAAAGAAATTTGGCTCTCAAAACAAAAAACAAAACATTGTCCTCCTGCTAGTTGGTGATTTTTGGCTCTTTTGACTAAAGAGTTTGCCGACCACTGGCCTAGGGTAAATGAGAAGTGACAACATCTCCGAAGTCTTGATTAGCTTGTAGCCTAAGAGATGTGTGTTGAACATCAGGCCTAACGAAATCATTAAGTCTAACTCTGTTAGCAATTTCATGTTTAACAGAAGTTACATGTTTGATAAAATACGGAATGCTAATTATCAAATTGATTATTTTGAACGGAAACAAGATGATGTTATAAATATCCAAATTGCTCTTGACAGAAACAAGATTCTCCATCTGTGCTCTAGAGTAAATGAGCTACTGTAAAGTAAATGTCTTGATACCCGTACACGATTAGGCTGACGTGGGCTGAAACAGTTTACGGGGTATTAAATTGACCTCTGTTACTAAACATATGTAGCGATCTACCTGTACAACGTCTGTGTGAGATATGCCAGTTTTAGAACCACAGGAATTCGCTTCAGGATCATGTTAACAGAGCCGACATCAGGCGGGTCATCTCATGAAGATATTCTGTTACCATACAGGCAATAGAATTTACTCTGTTCTGGGCAACAGATAGCGACTAGGAAGGGAGTTTATCAGTCAGGTTTATAATGTCATTATCAAGGAGACATGCAGTTATTACCTCCTTTCCTCGTTGTTATCAATAACATGCGAAGCCGGCACTACCCTCTTTCCCACAATTTCCCCAACCAAAACACTTCACACTTCTGTGACATTATCTGTTATTGAATTACCTCTACCATTGCAAAGCGGATTTTACATTCCCCGTTATAGATAAACAATTCTTATCAGTGAAGGCATGAAACCGAATCTCTTTACGACATATAAATAACATACATTTTCAGGTGGTGCCACCTCAACGACTTGTGGGTTTACATTTTAAATGTCACGGTATCTGAGATACACCATGGGGGTGTATTTAATTTAGTGAACTCTCATCGGCAATAAAAGAATAATGCTATCTACAAATCTACCTCGACAACCTTGTGTCACCGAGAGAATATGATTCAGCAGCAAACATTCAAGTTTATTACTGTCAGGGTTCTCTTTTCGTATCTTTTAAAACAATATTTAAAGTGATTGTTTAGCAGAAAAAATTATTGAATAATTAATAGACATATTTAAAAATGCTGTTGTTGTTGTTGTTGTTGTTGTTGTTGTTGTTGTTGTTGTTTTCTCTTTTTCTTTTCTTCTTTAGTCTTTCTTCTTCTTCTCTTCTCTTCTTCTTATTCGTTTTCTTCTTCTTCTTCTTCTTCTTCTTCTTCTTTATTCTTTTCTTCTTTCTTCATTCTTCTTATTCTTCTTCTTCTTTCTTCTTTCTTCTCTTCTGCTTTTCTTCTTCTTCTTCTTTCTTCTTCTTTTCTTCTTCTCTTCTTCTTCTTCTTCTTCTTTTTCTTCCTTCTTCTTCTTTCTTATTCTCTTTTTCTTCCTCTCTTCTCCTTCTCTTCTTCTCTATTATTCTTCTTCTTCTTCTTCTGCTTTTCTTCTTCTTCTTTTCTTTCTTATTCTTCATCTTACTTCTTCTTAGTCTTCTTTTTCCCTTCCCCTTCCTTTTCCTCCAATCTTTTTTCTAATCCCCGACAATTTAAATTTCCCCCATGTTGCCAAAGGGAAGTGGAGAATTATATTACTATAGGGATGACGGGGGTTTCTTCATCTCGAAAACTTGGAAACCCTTTTTTGGGGCCTCCAATACCAATCTTGCACAATTTTGTGAAGATTAGTGGCAGTTCCCCCCTTTCCCTTTTTGACTCTTCCAAAACGTTATTATACAAAATGATTGATGATTAGGGGATTAAAAAAGGTTTTCCATCACAGCACTCCGGACAGATCCATAGGTGCCCCGATTCCTTTTTAAAAACCCCAAACCTGGGGTTTTTAAAAACGGCCCCCCTGATCATCAACAGAAATCAGGGGCCCAGCGCAGCCCAGCCCGGGCGTCGAAACCTCTCTTTTTTCCGCCAAATCCCCCTGACCCCCCTTCTTTGGGGCCCGGGGCCCCCAAATTACCCAGTTTCCCTAAACCCAACGATTCGCGTGACATTCGGCCTGAGTCAGTCTTGATGGTTATCGTACTTCGCGTTGGGGGGGGTTTCAGCAGCCAGTTTGTAGCCACCATTCTCTGTAACATTGATTGTCTAGAGAACTGTGGAGAAAACCACGCTGGTCGTTTTCTCAGAGCACTCAACCAAGCCTTGCCGACTCCGCAGGGATCTAGCTTTCTGTATAGATCTGCCATTGAATAGCACCTTTTCCATCATGGGAAAACAACAGGAGCATGCAGCCCACCGCACATAAATCCAAAGAAGAGGAAGAAGAAACCACGCCACACCCCAACAACATTGCCGCAGGCCCGTCTTAACCAGCATCACAGGAAATGCACCCTATCGCGAGCCCGCGCCTCCTACCTCACCTATTCCTTCCTAGAGATGCCAACATCATGAAGCCGACCCCCCCATCGTGGCGCCAGCACCAGAAGACTCCCCTATCGAGGAGCCAGCACCTGAAGCCTCCCCCTATCGTGGAAGCAACCACCTCTTAAAGCCGCCCCAGTCGTGGCGCATGGGACCTTTAAAAAGCACCCGACATACGAACGGCAGCAGCCTGGAGAACCACAGCAAGTAGTGACATCATCCAATGCTCACGCTGCCAACAGTGAGTGGGCACACAGCCTTTGACCTTGCCGCAAGCATGCCCCCATCCATTGCCGATACTGCACAAGAAGCCACGACATCAAGGAAGTGCTGCTCAGCCAAAGGTTCGATAATGAATTTAAAGAAGCACCAACATTAAACCGGAAATGCAGCAAATTACTCGGGTGCTCCACAGTGAAGAGGTACCTGCTTGCCCATACCTTAGAATGTGCAGGAGAGAAATTGATAGCAGCCGTCGCCAAGCAGAGATAATACAAGGCGCCCAGACAGCAAGAGGCAAGACAGCGAAAAAAACCTACAAGAGACAAGACAAAAATGATTAAGGCCACGCTCCGCCACCAAGCCAAAACGAAATACACAAATAATCGAATGAGTCTGAGAAGCCAAATGACAGCATTTCAGAAAGAAAGAACCGCCCGCGGCAGTTTGAAAGGAACGGAAAGAGGCCCTAGCAACTGATTCATCTACCTGCTAGGGGAGGATCAAGGACCTAAAGGCAGTACAGGCTGGCACATGCTACCAGCAAGCCAAACAGACAGTCAGAATACGGGCCAGGGTAAACTTCCAAAAAGACCAGAGAGACTACTAATCAGCATACAGAGCAACCCAGGCAGAAGAAGATTTACGCCCGCCAGTCAGGAAAGAGAGGAGAGACGGAAGGCGCTGAACCGAGATAATAAAAACTGCACGGGAAGCCGCCGCGCGCCCGCGCCCCCGAAGCTTTGCCCAGTAAGAAAAAGCCACCGTCACCATGAAGCCGACGAAACAGCAAGCACAAGGCCAGCTAAGACAGACACGAACCCTGCTCAGAGGAAAGAAAAGAAATGCTACTAAAAAGCAAAAGTACAACAGGGCTGACAAAGGCGTCTGCATGACAACGTATGTACAATGACGCATCAGGCACAAATGCATAATGAACCAGAATACGATGAAAACCCAACGATAGAAGACTCAGAAGAGATCCAAGGTCATCACAGGACACAGAACAGTTCATATGAGAAATTCATATCCGATGAAGAAGATACGCAAGCAGAGCAGAAGCAATCCGACTAATAGCTAGCAGTGCACCGACCCCAGTGAACCCGACACCGTACTTACATAGATAACTAACAATTCAAGAGGGACCAGGAAGAACACAAACAAACTTGAGAGCGACTTAGCTTGGTGCGCACAAACACACCATCCCACCCAGAGAGAGAAACAAAACGAGGAAGACGACGTACGACGCTACTAATGTAGCAGGAAGCCAAAAACTCCGCAGAGCAGCAATCTTTCACGGAAAAGCTTAGCCCACAAAAACGAGAAGGGACGCAACGAGACAACCACCAGAACCTGACAGCAGAAGCCAGACCTACACACACAAAAAAACCCCATCCAGTTTCAGGCCGCCCCAGGCACATATGGCTGTTCTTTTCAGGAGGCAAAGCCTATGCCACTGACATGATGAAGCAAATGAAACAAAACTCAGGCGAAAATCATAGCCACAAAAGAAACAAACTTAAACTCAGACAGCAAATAACCCGTTTGATGGTTTTCCATCTTGAGCTTACTGTGAAGGCCCATGCATTTCGCTTGCCCCTAATTACTGACCCATCTGCGTAAACTATGATTAGCTCATGATAAGCGTCAGTAATTTATGAAATCAGAGTTGTTTCAGCTTAATATTTTATGGGTTAAAGGTTAAAAGGTAAAAGATTAAAGGATCAACTGCATGGCACTGGGTTTTATTCCATATTTCCCGATCTCTCTTCGCATAACGGTTAGCCCTCCTACCGAGAGCGCCACACAAAGCACGAACTCCTTAGCTCTGGCAACGATCCATATAGATCTTCGTAAAAATTGAACTCTTAAACTAAACAACGCAGGCGTGAAAGGAACCCACTATTTTCGAATGTCAGTGCAATGGCTTGAATGTTTAGACACGGAGACCTCTAAATATTATTTTAAATATTAAGATTGTTTTCAATCACACATGCTCGCATCGATTTCCGTTACATATTACATATTTCTACTTTTACAAAAACATATCTTACACTTTGCATGTTTAAATTATAGATAGCGACTTATCTTTTACAGGTCGTTGCAGAACCAGCCCCAGCATTTTCCTCTGTTTGTGATTTGAGTGGCAATTTAACGTTAGCTAGTTGCCATCCCTGCATGTAGTATGGTACCAGCTGTTGATGACCATTGTCCGAACTAAACAAGCCAAAGCGTTCGTTTCCGAATTGCGGACCAGTTGGTATGGTTGAAAATTACCAAAACGCGGGGTTAGAGCGACGTCTGGAGCCTCAGACGACGGACACCAAAGTGTCATGTACTTTATTATGCGAGTTGCCTCTCCTGGTCTTGTAAAAATCGGCACTTATAAAAATAAGAAGAAAGATATAAGAACACACTAGACAACATAAAAAAATGAAAAGCTATAGCTTTACCGTGACGGAGGAAATGAAAACTGTCACTCCCAGACGGCGTCTGCGCCTCCTCGCAATGAAATACAAGTGCACTAAGACATGGTCACACTAGGCACACCCCCCCCCCCCCCCCCCCCCCCCCCCCCCCCCCCCCCCCCCTCCCCCCCCCCCCCCCCCCCCCCCCCCCCCCCTCACCCCCCCCCCCCCCCCCCCACCCCCCCCCCCCCCCCCCCCCCCCCCCCCCCCCCCCCTCCTCACCCCCCCCCCCACCTAGGCCCCCCCCCACCCCCCCCACCCCCCCCCCCCCCCCCCCATCCCCCCCCCCCCCCCCCCCCCCCCCCCACCCCCCCCCCCCCCCCCCCCCCCCCCCCCCCCCCCCCCCCCCCCCCCAAAAAAGCGTCTTATTGGCAAATGTCGTCTTCCGTACAACTCGAAATTCCACAAATATGGAATACGGACATAATTCATTTCAACCCATTGAAATGGCACCATATGTTACAGAAATTTATATTAACGAACCAAATGTCGAATAACAATCGCAGCAACAATTTACGAACACAGTAGACCTCATTGCTTTGTCTAGAATACACAAACATTTAAGAAAGATATTTGAATGGTAAGTTCTGGTGTGCATACGTCATTCCTATAAATAAACAGAGGGGGAACCTTTGAGGCCGTCAAATATTATGAATTAATCAAGTAACAGAAAGTGTATTGATCGGCACTCATAGAAAGAAGTAGAAAGATAGAAGAACACACTAGACAACATAAAAATCGAAAGCTATAGTTACCGTGCCGGGAATTGAACCTGTATGGTAGGCGTGTTAAGACTTTGCTACTTGTGGGAAAAGTGCTTCACCTCGTTTTGATTTTCTACTTGTGAAACAAAAATTGCTTAGTGTAAATGCTAAATTTCCAATCTGTGAAAATCTGCTACTAGGAGAATTATGCCGCGGATCGTGTTGCGTGGAGGGGACAAAAAAAGAAATGGAATGAGAACAAAGAAACAAATGATTTCAGAAAGCATGAAAGCTGGGCGTCTGAGAAGAAAAACACAAAATACAAATTATAGCAACAACGGTCTGAAAATTCGATGCTATAATTGTGGAAGACTTTTCCTAAGCGATTGAGTCTTGCTAGTCATACTCGCCATCGACAGGGGAAGTGAGTTCCTTGCCATCTCATTGCACAGTATAATAATATCTTCTGGAAAGACGGAAAGGTGCCAACAAAAACAAAATATTGTGGGAACTTCGTCTGGTTACTTGCTATACTAAATACCTGTCTACATATTACACTGAAATAATTTTAACTTTGAAATCAGATGTAGACAGTCAATGATTCTCCGACAGTATGATAACCAAGAGAAGATGGAAATGGCTTGGCCACGTTATGAGAATGAATCCTGATATACCAGCCAAAACAGCTCTCACATGGACACCAGAGGGAAAGGGAAAACAGGGGCGCCAAAAATCAACATGGAGACAAACGATAGAAAGTGACCCGAGTGCGGCATCTTTGACATGGAAAACTGCACTGAAGGTTGCACAAGACAGGAAAGCATAGAAAGTCCCCTCTGAAGCCTCATGTGCCACTAGGCATAACGAGAACTGAATGATTCCCCGACATGTTATGATAAGAAATGAACTCGAAAACTTGCAAGAGTGATAGAAAGAGAGAGAGAGCAAGAGGTGGGGTACTCATATAGCATTTAGACAAAAAAAATACATGGATGACACAGCCAGATGGATAAAGATGGCGAGGGAGAGGTGAACATTGACATGACCGTGAATCTGTGATCATGTGAGATGTCGAAATGGTATAGGCTTATCGGCACAGCACACGGTGATGGTAATAGTAATGTAAAAATTTCTACGAACCAGATGTTCACGTAAAACTATAAATATATACGAATGGTCTTTTAAAATTAATTGGTATGTTCCCCCTTCAACCCCCTTATTTACTGGACGTATTTAAAGGCATGACCTCTCAGGAAGAATGTATAGCTTACTGTGTTATTTGGAGGGGAAAAAAAGGAAGTTTCCCTTTTGTTAGTTATATCCTAACAATACAGTTCTCGCTAGACTTCATTAGAGTTCCTTAATTAGTCTGTACAATATAAAGACACATCCTGTGGACATATGTTGCAATGTTGCTGGAGTATATGTGTCTGGATTTATTTAATGGATCAAGGATGTGCCCAATTGCCAGCAGACATAAATAAAATAAACCCTTCCTCAGTCAGTAAAAAAGCACCCTTTCCCGCGCCTTTAGGCGTATAGGGCATATTGGGCTGGACCATAAATTTTTATAGACGAATCGGCACAAGATGGGTAATGTGGTCATCATCACGCCGGCTGCCTTTACTTTCCCGGGACTACATCCGGTACCCACTCAAGGCTGGGTCAACCTGGGAGCCAAGGTAATTTTTTGAAAAAAGTCCGGCTCCGCCCGGGAGCGAACCACGACCTTCCGATCCGCGGCGAGCGTCTAGCCGCTCGGCCACGGCTACTACCTTATTCCTCTGAGTACAGTCATAATTCTTGTTTGTAACTGTATTTTTCAGCTGGCAAGCTGTTTATTATTATTATAAAATTCCGGATGGATAGATTGTCATTCTGAAACGTCTTCTAGTGGCTTTGCTGGGCAGATTCATGTAAACTTGTTACTTTGCCCGTCTGCACATCTGTTACCATGTGAACTTGTTACTTTGCCCGCCTGCACATCTGTTACCATGTGAATTTGTTACTTTGCCCGCCTGCACATCTGTTACTATTTGAACTTGTTACTTTGCCCGCCTGCACATCTGTTACCATGTGAACTTGTTACTTTGCCCACCTGCACATCTGTTACCATTTGAATTTGTTACTTTGCCCGGCTGCACATCTGTTACCATGTAAACTTGCTACTTTACCTCAAAATAACACGTAGACTGTTGGTCTTGCCGTCTTCTGGGCATGCAGTGTTTTTTTTTTTTTATCGTATCAGGAAAGGGGACACTTCATTAAGTATGTCCGTGGCGAAGTGGTCAAGCCACTTACCTCGCTTTCTGTAGGTAATGGGTTCGTTTCACTGCATCGCCAAGAAATAATGTTTACGGAGATCCCTGGGGATCGTTGTCAGAGCTACAGAGGTCGATTTCTCGGCAGGCAGTTAGCTGTTCTGAGGAGATAGACTGAGTCATATGGAATAAACACGGTGCAATGAAGTCGATCCTCTACCTTTACCTTCCCTATGTAAAATGCTCGTGACCACTTTAGTGTTGACACCGTCTGTCTTGAGTAGGGGACTGTATTTATGGTGGTCACCGTGTTCTCTCTTGTAACCAGTGAAAACAGCTTTCCATAATAATCTGCCAGAGTTTCATGGTTTGAGCTTTGCTTGATCTTCCATACTTTGTGGCATCTCATACAATAACATGATTCTTTAGGTACTGATGCCCCCAAGTTCAGCACAGGTAATTATTTAGACCAGAATGGGGGTAAAGAACCTATTTGCAGTGGGTCATTTATAATACGTGCAGTTCTGTTCTGGTTTAACTCTATGGCCTTTAAGACTAACTGACGCGAAGACAGCACTGTCATCCCCTTGTGAGATGAAATTTTTCTCTATTTTGAAGCCCCACCCTGGCTCTTGCCAGAGTCGCAATATAGCCCTGCCATAAATATGATCTAATGCCTGAACGCGGTTTTCGGGACCTCTCCACGGGTTGGCACTTTGTATCATCGGCTGTTTATCGCTTGTGTAATGTCCTAGTTGGAGTAAAATTCACTACTACTACGCGAAGCTGGAAAAGCAAAAGTCAGAGGCAAAATCATCGGAACCAGCTAACATTACACACCTTACAAGTTCACATCAGAATAGAATTAATTAATATGTATGAATAGACGTAATAGGCTAATTTTTATGGTAATAATTATTGCCGGAAAAGAATGTTTTAATTATTAAAATGCTATTTACCGAAAAAAAACGTCTTTTAATCTGTGATCTAGAAGAACTTTCTTCAGTTAAACGCCAAGCATACTGGCTTGACGACTCTGTGTAATTCAGGAAAGAACGAAAATGATCTCGCTGTGTGGAATCATCAGTAGTTATTCATACATTACTGCCGTTCATACGTTACTGCGAAAGATAAGTTTTTGTGATTAAGTGCTCTGTGAATGGCACGGGTTATTACCATCCTATGGTAATCAATTTGACTTAGTTAATTCATCATTCTTCTGGAACACACTGCTACTCTC
>CAJHNH020003541.1:0-22500 GCA_905116865.2 Candidula unifasciata | reverse complement strand
TATGTCTGTGCGTATTTTCTGCGTATTTGTCTGTGTGTGTGTTTGACTCTGTATGCATCTGCGAGTGTGTCTGCGTGTGTGTCTTTGCGATTGTGTCTGCGTGTGCATGTATCTGTGTGTGCGTCTGCGTGTGTGTCTGTGGGTATTGTATGTGTGTATGTCTGTGAGGGGGAATGAAATAAACTATTACCTGAGAGAGCTTAAAACATGATTTTAAAGTTTTTATTTTAGAATTATTTATATTTTTCAGACTGATGGTTATTTAGAAGTTTAGTAGTAAGCCTCACTGTCAATTAAAAAAAAAAAATCTCAACAAGTAATCATCTTTTTAAAGGTCTTCATAATACAATTTAGACGACCACTAATATAAAGATACAATTATATGTTGCGTGTTCTAGAGTCGGCAAACTAGACTATCTCTATGACTACTCAGACATTGATTGCGAAATTAACCATATTAAACACCTGCGCCTACTATTTTCTTTCTTTTCCATTTAGCCAGACTGAGCCACAGCAACATGTAGCGAGGTACATCATCATCATCATCCCGTAACACTGCGAGTCGTTGGGTCACCAGTTTCTGTTGGCTGTCTGATCAGCTCTCTCCACATTTGGCGGTAAGTTGCCATGAACTTCATGGTTGCATGCCTGAGGCCTGTCCAGTCAGTCAGGTTCTGTAACCAGGTATTTCTTGGTCTGCCTTTTCTCCTTTTTCCTCTACTGCGGTATTTTATTTTTTTATTTTTAGAGTCTGTTAGATCTTATTACATTTAATTTTTCGACCTTTCACTGTAATTAAAATAGGTTAATAGTTGCCAATGTGCTGTATAATTTTATGGCGAACTTTCTCGTTTGTAATGCGGTCTCTGTATAATATGCCAAGAATGTTTCTGAGACATAGCATTTCTAATGCTTGTATATTTCTTTCAAGTTCAGCAGTTAAGGTCCACGTTTCCCAGCCATTCCTACTGTTGTTCACAGCCGGCTTCCTATTTGTCCGTTCAGCGTGCCAGCACTGCCGGCCTTGGCATAGAGATGTTATATAGTACTATGAGGGTTTTACCCATGTTGTACTTTTTTCATAGTGTCCCAGAGTGCTGCATGCCATACTCTATCAAAGGCCTTTTTGAAATCAATGAACACATGGTATAGATGTTTTTGGTGCTGGTGGTATTGCTCAGATAATATACGTAAATTAAATATCTATGCTGTTGGCGAGGTACAGTTAATAATGTAATAGGCTGGAAAACGACAAAGACTACTGTTCACCAGCTTGAAGATTTTGAGTTAGTCTGGTTTAAAAATGACCAAGAGGATACAAAAACAGCTTTTATTTTCAGGCAGTAAATTTGGGAAAAGTCTGGCCACTGGGTACAAAAAGGCCAACTGACTCAGTATTTGCTTTCTATTTGACTTCCAGACGCACCATGGGAGACCTACCCTGCTGTTGTAGCTCTGTACTTAGGGCTCGCCAGCATGGGTGTGGGTGACTACAGGGAAAGGCCAGTTGTCTGACTGATTTTTTTGGGCTGATCTCACGGTACGTTTTTTTTTTTTTTTTTAGGTGGTGGTAGATTTGATTTCCATTGTATATCCTTGCTAGGAGATAGTTTGATGGCAGGTTGCTATAAGTGATTTGTTGACATTTTGAAGCTTAACGTATATCTTAAATATGTTTCGGATTTTGCTATTGTTTAGGTAAGCTCGCTGAGCGTATGGTGTCATTACTATAGTTCCTTGTTAGCTGGAGATGATTAGCACTTTAGATTATGATTCTGGTCAAGCACGTTGGTTGTTAATGTTGTTATTTGTTCACCACGCTGATTTTATTTTAAGTGGAATAAACAGATGTTTAATGCAGTAATCATAGTTCCACTTATGTTTCGTTCAGATTATGACTTGTAGTTAGTGTGCCTAGTTTAGTATTTGTTGCTTGGCTTATCTAAACTTTACACAAATGATTTCCTGTCAGGGTGAGATACTTTTGATCTTACCCCCGCCTAAACGAAAATTTTATTCTTTTTTTCCCTTGTTATTGAGGCAGCTTGGCTCCCACTCGCCACGACACATCGATAGAACTCTTGTAGGTTCGGAGTCGAAGGATATTTTAAGGAGTAGATTTCCATATTATCCTTTATAGTTATCTCTTCTCTTTCCTCCATTACAAGATAACCCCTCTGCTTTGCTTCTAGTACAGTAATAATAATAATAATAATCGTCATCAAAATACTAGTAATATGGTGATCATGATGATCATTTGATGAATGGCAAACAAACATAATTATCAATTTAAACTAGTATAGCATAAACAAATAATAACTTCCATCCATAGTTGGGTTGAGGAAAAAAATGTTTGTGTAGGGTGGGGGAGGGGGTTAGCTTTCAAGCGATTGTTTTTAAACAGCTCCGCGTGCCTTAGTCCAGATTCTGCGCCCCACCTCCTTCCACATAAGGACATGCTAGACAACTTCAATCTTTATCCAAGTATCTGCTCTATCCTTGTAATGTCAAATTACTTTCGCCATTTGTCTTCTCTGAGCGTGTATGACCGTTGGGATTTCATGTATTATCTGTTGGCTTGCGGCTCTGGGCGGATTGAAATTACAGTGTGAGTAAACATGCAAATAGGAACAGGCGTGTATATGATCAGATTACTGGCTGTAACTCATTCTGGATGATGATGAATGGAAATATTTACCACGTAATGATTGCTTTAACAATAAACGAAGAATGTAAAAATTCACACTTAAAATGCAGGCAGAAGCAGTGAAAACGAGAGAGTAACACACACACACAAAAAAGGATTTAACTGCAAGTGCATTTATTGTCGCTCCTGTGAGCTGTTTGACCTTTTTGATTTTGTAATATTTTCTTTTTTGAATTTTGTTTTTAGGGTTAAAATCGGTGGGGTTGAGCGTGAGAGACAAGGATGAGAACCAAAGAGGTAAAATACCGGTTACAGAGTAACTATCTGTCCGGTATGGGTCTGGTCTGTAATTATGGTATGAATTTTGCGTGTGTATGAGAGAGAGAGAGAGAGAGAGAGAGAGAGAGAGAGAGAAGAGAGAGAGAGAGAGAGAGAGAGAGAGAGAGAGAGAGAGAGAGAGATAATAAGACTGTAGTCTATCATGAGAGGAAACTAATGTTAGTGCAGGGCTTAGAGATCTTATTCTTCTTCTTCAGTATTCCGAGCCCTTGAGTTTCATTGCTGCAGAAATCACCCGCCTCCATTCGTCTCTCTGTTTGACCTTCTCTTTCCAGTTGGTGACACAAAGTATTTGCAGGTCTGCCTGGACATTATCTCTCCATCGTCTTCTTGATCTGCCTCGTGGTCTCCGACCATTCAGATCCCTTGCGTATACTGTTTTTACTTTTCTGTCATCTGCCATTCTTTCAATATGCCCCAACCATTTCAGTCTATTAGCTCTCACGATGCAAGTGATCAAATGTGATTTAAACAGATTAGGAATTTCGTTGTTGCTTTTCATTCTCCATTCCCTACTGTTAGCATCTTTCATGGGTCCAAAGATATGTCGAAAGACTGATTTCGAAAACCCATAATAAAGCTCTTTTAGTTGTGCTCCAAGTTTCAGAGTCATGTAAAACGACTGGTTGTATCAACGTTTTTTATATATATATATATTGTTGAACTTGGGCTACATAAACCGAGCAAGGAGTCTAAGAGGTTCTAAGTGTGAATATATTCTAGGATGATGCCACATTCCTGTCAACCACAGGAGTGACCACGACTTGGCGCTCAGCCGCTTTTTCCCAATACATAGTTTAACACCCCCCCCCCCCCCCCCCCCCCCCCCCCCCCCCCCCCCCCCCCCCCCAGCTCTATGTACAGAAGGTCCTTTTTAATGAGTATTTAATTATACATGTCATGTTTTTTTTTCAAAATCAAATTATTTTTGCTACGTCATTAAGTAGTAAACGACATATAGTCAAAGATAGACACAGTAGACATAGGCGTGTTGTCACCGAGAAATACTGTGAATCAGCGCCCCATCCCACGACCCTGCCGCCATGCACATTTTCTAGGTCAACAACGCCGCAGAAAGGTCGGTCCTTAAGGGGTCTAATCATAACTGGTTAGTCAATATTATCTATATAAATAAAATGTCAATTTTCCGTAGTCGAGAGATATAGACTCTGAAACTACTGAACCGATTGCTTTCGAATTTTCACACAACGTTGCCTTTGACTCAACGCGTGTTTTTATGTCAGAAAATTGCACAAACCACAAACGACGTAGCTCCAGCAACGATCAAATCATTATTTGTTTTCTTGCCGGCCCAGATTTGTTTTAAGTTGATTGGCCATTTTTGACTGCTGAGCATGGCTGCCAGTAAGTGCCTTTTCCCCCATGATCCAGATATTATATGACACATTAGGTTCAAATTTTGCGGCGTTATTTATTTCTTTGCTTTAAAATAGCCTTATATACTTACATAACAGTGGGTAAACTGTTCCTGTTGTTAATATACATATTATACTATTTATCGATCTTCGCTTTTTTTTTTTTTTTGTGCTTATGTTTTGCTTGGGTTTTGTGGTCACCTTAGCTTGGGTTTTCAAACACATTCCATTGGCAGCTGTAGACCTCACACATCTTTCTCAATCTGCCGACACGTCTCCAATTATTTCTTTCATATTGTCACACAGCGTTGCATTCGAATACCCGCGTACTGTTATATAGCAGTGTCGCAACAATCATGGGTGCAATAGCTGTCAGTTCGTGAGTATACTTTGCTTCTCCCCATTTTTTTGTATTTCGTTTTTTAATACTATTGTGCATTGCAAATGGTGGCGGAGTTATACTGTCTTGATTGATCTACGTTCATTATGCTAACGACCAGTTCCTGACTGAGTATTTGGACATGTAAAGACCCGAACCTTTGACATTATTTCTCATTTAACTTCGCGTTATTATATAATTATAATTTCATTTCTACAATATAGTTGAGTTCTGGTAGCGTAGTTGTAAGTATTCAGGCTGTCTCGCGGGTGACAGGCATTCGATTCCCCCCTAGATGATATAACTGTTTTTTCCATTAACTGGGCTGCTGGCACGTTGTCTTGTGGTTTATGGCTAGGCTGCGATATCTACGCTTTTTTTTCACTCGGTTTTGTGGTTTACAGCTAGCCTGCGATAGCGAGAACGTGATAATCAATGGTCATGTCACTGTAATCTTCGTTCACCTATGAGAGGGCGATGACTTTCCTATCCTTCGGAGAGGATGATATGATTTAGAAAGGGGGGGGGGGGGGGTAAGGGGTGTCGATGCCAGACACTGATAACAGAGAGCTTAAAGCCTTATTTTAAACTTCTCATTTCTTAACTAATTCTATTTTAATAATTTCGCCAGGTGATGATTTTTCAATCCTTCAGAGATGGAAATATGACTGGGGGGGGGGGGGGGGGGGGGGGTGTTCATGACAGACACTGTTAGCTGAGAGCTATTTTCTTTCCTTTCCAGTTCACCCTTCTGGGCCTCAGCAACGCGTGGCCGGGTACAGCTAGGTAAATATAATGGCGTAGTGTACGCCTCGAGTGCTAGAGGTTCCAGGTTCAATCCCCGGTAGAGGCTAAAATTTGTCCACGTAAACTTGGACTTCTAATAATTCCCCTTGTCTCTGGGTAGTGAGATCGGATGCCCGTGTGGATTGTTGCGCACGTTAAAAATCCCTTGGCAGTTAGAAATTGAAAAGAGTAGCCTAACGGCGCTGCCAGGGCAACATTTGGTGTTGAAAATCTATTCAAAGTATTTCAGGATCCTAGCCGGTGCTACAGAGCCTGTGCACTGTGCTAAGCTTCTTTAGACTCAGACTTCAGTTAGAAGAAGAACGGAGCACTTATGTGTTACTACCTGTGCGCCATGATGTTGATCCGTTGTTCAAAACCTCAAACCTAATAATAAATGTAATAATACATATGACACCTGTAAAGAAATATTTTCGGAAAGAAGTTCGACAGATACAGACCGCTACTGGGAATTGGTTACCCCCCCCCCCTCCCCCTCCCTGATACCGCTCCCCCCTTCCCCCCATACCGCTCCCCCCCCCCCCCCCCCCCCCCCCCCCCCCCCCCCCCCCCCCCACCCCCGATACCGCTCCCCCTCCTCCCTCCCTTTTTGTTTCCACCCCAAAAGAAATTTACAGCGGCGAGGGATCAAGCAGCCTGAGTCCCCTTGTTCCAAAGTCACCAATCAAACACATGTGTCTATGAGTGAAAATCATCACCCCGCTGTATCATCCAGGCTTCCGTTATTGATGTTTCTATAAATACCTGTAGCCATTAATAGGATTGTCTCTTCATCGCCGGCGCTACAAGCGATCAGCGAAGAATTCCCAAGGGTGTCAGGCTTTATGTTTATAAATGAATTTGTGATCAATGGCGGTGTTAATTTTTACTAAGCTGACGGGGCCGACTGCTGTGAAGGAGAAACAAATGTAAACGGTTTCTTGAATTACATTATACAATAGAAAGACCTTGAAAATAATTACATTCCCACAGACATCCAAGGCTAGAGCAAATGGCAAAGGGGAAAAAAAAAGATAACGTGTTAGGTAATAGAAAAGTGAGTCAAGAGCTGGGCAAAAGACGTTGACGTTGCACAGGAAACGCGTTGTAACAACATGATTATAATATACAAAAGAATATCCCTGCACTAGAATCTACAAGGTGTGTGTGAGAGAGTGTGTGACAGACAGACAGACAGACAGACAGACAGACAGACAGACAGACAGACAGACAGACAGACAGACAGACAGACAGACAGACAGACAGACAGACAGACAGACAGACAGACAGACAGACAGACAGACAGACAGATAGACAGATAGATAGATAGATAGATAGATAGATAGATAGATAGATAGATAGATAGATAGATAGATAGATAGATAGATAGATAGATAGATAGATAGATAGATAGATAGATAGATAGATAGATAGACAGACAGACAGACAGACAGACAGACAGACAGACAGACAGATAGAGAGAGAGAGAGAGAGAGAGAGAGAGATAGAGAGAGAGAGAGAGAGAAAGAGCTACGTAAAAGAAAGGGACAACAAAAGGAGGCGAGTGAGGGTTAGGATGGAGGTGAGTTAAACTTTTAGCTAACATTGGATGACTTGGCACGAGCTGGATCTTATTTTGTCAGTGTAGAGCAGTGGTCTCCAGTTTAGGAGTAAGGAGCTCCCACCTCCCCTTGGGAGGAAGTTGGCGTCAAGCAATTTTCAAAGTGCGTTTATTTGTACTTGTAATAATTGCTTAAGCTGATAGTTTTTCCCGAGTTTAATTATAAATTCACAACTTTCTTGAACTTTTTTTAGGACTAAAAGTAGAATATGTTTTGATGTTTCTGCTTTCATTAGCAGTCTGTATAGCGACTATTTAAAATATAAATATGCGCATTTACTTATACATAAAGAACGCATTCTAGTAGTTTCTCATGTTATTTGAAACTGTGATAAATGTGGTTTGTAGTGGTGTGAACTGGGGAATGGAGGGGGAAAAAAAACAGAACTGGTAGTGCCTTTAATCGACGATGAACTACAAATCCAACGAGAGGCTGTTTGTATTGGGACTTCTGGTGACTGGCTTCAGCGTTTAATTGGCTTTTACGAGACTGCAGACTGGTTAAATGTGTGTTCTCCCACGGGACATCACTAGACCTTGTGTGGTTTTTCGCTGGCAAAGGAAAGAATCAGTTATGGGGTGCTTTTTTCGTTGTGTCGTCTGAACTATTAAGTCAATTGTCTTTTATTTTATTTATTTATTTATTTTTTTTTTTTTTTTATTAAATTTATTTTGGCTTGCGATGCTTTTTTGTTCTTTTTTTTCTTTTTTTCTTTTCAACAACCCCAATTTTGAAAATTTTAAGAAAATATCTAGAAACACATTTGAAGTAAATAGACCATGGCTGTACCACAGTACACCCCACATGTTTAATAATTACCTGATGAGATGCCATTTTTCTATACTTTGAAGCCCCACTCAGGGGTCACAATATAACCCGGCCATAAATATGGTCTAATGGCTGAACGCGGTTTCTGGGACCTCTCCACAGGTGATCCTTATCCACATGGTGGCACTTTGTGTCATCGGGTGTTTATCGCTTGTGTTACGTCCTAGTAAACTAGAAATTCAGTCAGTCAGTCAACATAGGATAACAGTTCGGTTTAACTCAAACCAAAGTCGTCCACATGTGAGAGGCAATTTTTCGGTATTTTGAAGCCCCAGCCCGGCTTTTTCCAGGCGCCTCAATATAGCCTAATGCTTGAACTAGGTTTCCCGGACCACTCCACAGGTGATCCTTGTCCGCATTGTATATCGTTCTATGTGAAGTCCTGGTAGGGTGAAATTTACTACTTCTACTAGGGCTGTACCGAATAGTTATTTTCACTATTCTGCCGAATACAAATAGTGGGAAAAATATTCGGTCGAATACGAATACGATTACGAATAGTGTATCATCATCATCAGATGCCTTGCCCACTGGCGTGGGCGAGTATGCCTCGCCCCAATCTGCGATCTCCTGCAGCATGTTTAGTTCGTGTGCTGACACACCTCCATGCCATGCAACAAGTCTGTCACAAATCTTCTCTCGTTGTCTTCCTCTGTCCCTCCTTCCACAGATCTTTCCAGTGTTCATCACATGTTCCATTTTCCCTCTTCTCATAACATGGCCGAAAAACGATGACTGTCTCCCTATGATGTCTGTGATTAGTTGTCTTCGGGCTCCGGCAACTTACAAAACCTCTTAGTTGCTTTTTTTTTTTTTTTTTTTTGGCTGTCCATGGTATTTTAAGCATTGTTCTGTAAAACCACATCAAGATGGCGGCTGTTGCCATGGCAGTCATATCTTTTAAAACTACAAATCTATTAACATACATTCCTAAAAACGAACAATATAAAAAGTTTGCCTAACATTGTTAATCAAATTATAAAAAATTGTGTGTAGTGACCCCTTAAGTGATAACAATTGATATTTAGTAAAAGTCATATTGTTCACCACTACCTTACTTTCTGCTTCAGTTGTAGATTATTTCAAGTGATCAGTGGTCTCTATTTGTTCTCATTAGACTTTGGCAGTGCAACTATCAGGAATGGGTCATCTATGGACAGGGGAGACATCATCAAAGCCACACGAGAACAGGGGAGACATCATCAAAGCCACACGAGAACAGGGGAGACATCATCAAAGCCACACGAGAGACTAAACGCTGTGAGGCTTTCAGTTTCGGGTTAACAGTGGTTTTTTTTTTGTATGTGAAGAGATTGCATGCCCTGGTGTACCAATCGGAACCGTGAGACAGGAGCCACCCGTCGTTACATCAACCAGAACAGAATAGAAGTTGATAGCCTAAACCAAACAGGAGCCACCCGTCGTTACATCAACCAGAACAGAATGGAAGTTGATAGCCTAAAAACACTTGGAGACATACTCAGGAGGAGATGTGTGATGAAAATGATCTTTCAATAAATAATGAACAGTGAATAATGGATGCTCTACATTAATGTACAGAGCTCTGAGGCTGTGTTCTCAAGCCTCAGTCCCAAGCATCTCGGCACAAAGCACGAACTCCGAAGCACCGGCGAGACCAGAGCAAATTACTAGAAGTCCACCTAAAATCTCACAGCTTTTACTGGGGCTAGAACCCGGGACCTCCAGCACTCAAGGCGGACGCCATGCCTCTAGACCACGCAGCCCCATGCTGCATGATAGATTGTCTTTTCATTAAAAAAAGTTGTCATAATTGTCGTTAGAAACAAAAATAATGATTTTAATAATATATATCGTTACTAAAGGAGACTAGCACAAATGTAAAAACTATCAAGGAAAGTCACTACTATCTACACCCAGTAAGATACTATTACTGACACCGTTAGGCTGGTCATAACCATGCATTTATAAAACGATCATAGCCATACTGGTCGGGGGAGAAAATCCTGCCCTAAAAAGGTTTGAACTTGGGTCACTGTCCTGTCAGTCTATGTTTTTTTTTTAAATTAATGAATAATACTGTTGTGGATAGCCCCCCCCCCCCCCCCCCACTCCCTCCCCTTCCCCAATACACAAACACACACGCGCGCATATAGTGTTTTCACTGAACCTTTTTTGGAAAGAAGGCGCTCTAGCCTGGAATTTCATAATATAATTCTCGGGATACTATCATTATTTGAGGGATTCTGTTAGTTCCACGAAAGTCCCCCAGAAACTTCCTATTTACACACTAGCTAACTTTTGATTGGTCGACCTTGAGTCACCCAACCTTCGCCCACTTCTACCGGGGTGTTCAGCAATGCTGTTGACATCGAGTGTTGTATATTTAAGCACGCCAGCGCTTTTAACTCTACATTTAGAAACTGGGTCTAACACACAACCCCCTAGAGCGTGCCGCAACCTGTGTCACAGGCATTCTCTTTCTCGGAAGCCAGAAAGCAAACAACATAGCGGTACAATCCCCCCCCCCCTCTCACCCCCCCCCCCCCCCCCCCCCCGACAGCAGAACAATCTAAAACAGTAATTAATGGAACGTGACCTAGTTTGTTTGGGGAGACTAAAGTAGAACGAAATCTGGATTCAGAAGATTACAGCTGTGGTTAAACCTGGACTCGGTAGAATAAAGTCGATATGTTTTTTTAAACTGAATTTTGATCTGGGCGTGATGATATATAAGAATGAAGCACATGCCAGAAAGGATGTAGGTTTCGTATCATGTCTCAACATACAATAATATTTACTGCTCTAGCTGGCGACATGAAGCCACAATAAAAACACGCTGTTCACTTCCTTGAATAAACAATACACCGTGTACCGTTCTTATCTGTGTGGGCCACTGTTGTTTGAAAGAAGCACAGGTGGCGGGGGTGTGGGGGGGGGGGGGGGGGGGTGGGGTTAACTCATTAAATAGCTGACTGATATAACAGGAGCTGCTGTGGTGTAGCGGCTAGGCGCTTGTCTACGGATCGGATGATAGTAAGTTCAGGTCCTGACAGAGCCGGACATTTTTTCCCTCACAAAAATTACCTTGGCTCCCAGGTCGACATTGGCTTGAGTGGGTACCAGGTACAGTCTTTGGAAGAAAAGGCGGCCGGTGTGATGCTTATCACATCACCCTCCTAGTGCTGATTGGTCTAAATAATATAGGTCTAGCCCTATATGCCCCCTACACATGAAGGCGTAAAAAGCGTCCATTACTTTATTGTCGGTTTAATTCCATGAAAATAGATCTAACCAAACGAGAAGTAGAACCAGTCAGCCTCACATTATCACAATCACGAACGACATATGAACGTTGTGGCTAGAAAGACTTCATCTGCTAATAAAATTATAATTACAAAAATAGAAATACACACACATACACAAATCACTTAAGTGAGGTGTCTCCTAGAAAAATGTACAGCACGTCTTCTTCTTCTCTTCCACCATTTACCTCAGTGAGGTGTTGGTGGTTGGGGGGGGGGGGGGGATATATGTATCGTTTGCGCGCTTTTTCCAATGCATTATACAAACTGGTGTTTGTTTCGGTTAGGCTGCTTCTGCTGGTGTCGCTCCATTTTTTGCGTGCCTCCACTTCCTCTGTGTTCATTATATTTCTTCAGCGTGGCTCTCTGTGCCAGTTTGTACAGGGCATTCTCGTCAGATGACCAAACCATCTCATTTATTGTTCTTTAAAGAATTGTGTGACTGGTTTCAGTCCTAGTCTTCTTCTAATTTCTTCATTACTGATTTTATTTTTTCTTGTCACGCCGGCAGCTCTCCTTAGACATCTCATCTCTGTTGTTACGATCTTCCGCTCATTAGTTTAAGCAAGGGTCCATGTCTGGCACTGGTAGCACATGATACGTCTGTAAAAACTAAGTAAAGAGTTATTTTAAACCATTCTACCCAAGCAATTGCCTTTAAAACTTTTAGGCTGTTAGGTCAAACAACAATCACGGAGAACATAAATATTAAAAGTAACAGTCGGGATAAGATGAATTCTTGTAAGAAAGGGATGGGACACATAAATGTAAAAATAAAAATAAAAATATTTTGAGTTAGTAATAAACACATAGTAGGCCCTTTGGTTCTGAATAATTTAAATCTTCTTCTTTTTCTTAGAGTCCATGCCGTGTGGCGTTGGCAGTCATGTCTGTCCGCAACCTTCTGTCTCGTGTACTTTCAATCAGCGTTGACACAGATGATCTTCAATGCCGTGATGCCAGACACCCAGCATCTGTTCTCTCGGTCTGCCTCTACCTCTTCTCTCCTCCAATTTCCTACAGTACACCAGTTTTCTCCTTCTCATCACATGACCAAAGAATGTCGCTTTCTGATGAGAGAAATGAGTTTCTCTACGTGAGCCAATTTCTTTCATGTGAATGATTCACTTCCGTATATCAGAATAGGATTTGTAAAGCTTTTAGGCATTCTCTTTCTGGTCTCAACTATTTTAGAAAGATTGAATAAAACATTCTTTATTTTTAAAATGCTGCCTTTGCTTGAGCTATTCTACATTTAACTTTCTTAACACATCTTCCATTTGATGTTATCAGGGTTATTTTAAAATGTTTTGTAAAGCACAGTCAACGCGTGCTGAGCTGTTTGGTACTGAGGGAGTTGTGTTCCACATAGACGAATCATATTTTCAGATATGAAAAAAATGACAATGTTAGCGTCAGAGGTCTAACATCCAGCAATGAGATAGAAATAGACAGATAAAAACATATATAAAACATATAGGTACAGATCCTTGTATGTAGATGTAGAATCAGTTACTCAGACACAGCACATATAACTATAGACTTACATGATTAGCACACTTCAGGACAATTGCAAGGGTTATTTATTTAATGACAACAGTGACGATAGTGATAACATTGACAAGAATGGCGACAATGATAATTATGATAACAATGTTACTGTTATTGTGTATAATACATAGCAGTGATATAGCAGACTCGGTGAAACAATTGGAAAATACCCCACTGGCTTGCCGAATCTTTGCAGTCGTCTAGACGGTAATTATGGAACGGGATGGAAAACACAATAACTGACTTCCCTGCTGGAGCTCATGAGTCTGCCAAAAGTGGAAAATCTTGCAGTGAATTAAAGAAACAAAACTTTCTTTTTAAGAACGACCAACAAGAAGGAAGAAGCAAATCAGCCAGTCTGATGCCCCGCCTGGAGTAATGTCAATAAGAAACTTTTCAGAGCGATTGATGTTGTGTTGATTTCAAAGCGTGCGACAAAGAGCTGGCAAGTCAATTACAGAAAGACACTCTTGCATGGCTGAAGTGGTCTTGTCTGTATCCACATATGTCACTTTAACCGATCTCTCTTACATTTTCGTACATTATGGCAGTAAAATGGTTCTCGTTTGAGTGTACAAAGTCGTTTTCATAAGATCGTTTTGAAATGTTTGATTATTATTATCATTATGTGGCGCGGTGATTTCGGTCACAGGCATGAGGCAAAGTTAAGTCTGATGTGAGGTGTATAAGGAGATACTCCGTACCCCACTCGGGCGCCAGTCCTTCACTGTTCTGGTTTTACGGAACCTCATGCAAGACTCCTGTTGCACGTCCCCATCGTGCGCCACGGATAATGTCTCAAATGAGCATTAACAGAGTTGGCAGGGGATCTCGGAGCTGGCGGCCCCCAGAGGTGTAGGGTCCTTTCTGGCTCTCACCAGCCCGCCCCCAAACGCATGGGTGAAAAGTCTAACAAAACTCAAATATTGCTTGCTAAATGTACCATCAAATGACAACTCTTGGTTAAAATTCGCTGCTGAGACTCAACCCTGACCGAGAGATTTACCCGCAGCCAAGACGAGTAACATCTCTTGTGGGCGACTTCTCGCAGCAAGATCCTACCTACGTACATCCTCTGTCAATCCTCAGTGTCGTCGTCACCACGGCAGCAACTTTTCATATGCTGGTTTGGAAATAATGTCCGACAAAGTTATACCCCACGGCACACATGCAAGCTCAGAGTCCGACGATCATAATTCGTACCGATTAGGGAAAAGTCCGAATGTCCGTATCCACTGGTCCAACACGCCCGAGTGTTGGGACCAAACAGGTGAAGCCACGCCTGACGCATTTTGCTTCCCAATTTTGTCGTGCTAAGGGCATAGCTGAAACAACGTTAAAGGTGTCTAACGTAAGATGAAAAAGAATGTACATATTTGTGTGGCCACAAACGTCCTAGACCTGCGGGCTGCTCCCCGCTGATCTCCGGAGAGCGCAGCCTTGTAGCGCGGGAAGCTCAATACACGGTTGTGAGGTTAAGCAGTCATGGGCAGGACGTGACGATTCCTTGGGTGAGCCCAGAACCAGAGCATCATGTGTCGGCTCTGCATTTATGGAAGCCTCCTTGGATGGCGGGGAATGCCCATGATCTGCCCCTGCCTTCCCTTGAGGGCTGAAAACTCTACAAAGAGCTGCCTCAAGGACGACAGGCCTGGGGCCACACCTGTTAAAAGTCAAAGAGGACACCACACAAATAAGGCAACATCTCGACCCACACAAAACAATGGCCACAGTCAACCTAGAAATAGGCTTGGACGTCTCCTCCGAAGTCGGAGTACATCTGCCGGAGAGGCGGGGAACGAGTACTGCAAACAAATAAGCCAGTAAAACGGATGTACACGCAAAACTCAGGTCAAGGTCAAAGCCAAAAGTCCATTTTGGACGAACAACCGCGACTTACCGCCGGAATTCACAGCCGGTGAACAAGAAGAAGAAGAAGATTATCATTATTTTCTAAATAGGCTACGCTGGGACTAAAGTAAGTCTCCCAGAACATGGCTATTTGCAGATTCTTTTCGCTTTAATATACTCTGTAATATGGGTTGATAATGATGTTTTGACACAAGTTGTTACTAAAGTTATCCCTAAACACTGCACTTTTAACAGAATATATATATATGAGTGTGTGTGTGTGTGTGTGTGTGTTATGTTTGTGTGTTTATTTGTGGGTTTATGTGTGTGTGTGTGTGTGTGTGTGTGTGTGTGTGTGTGTGTTTATGAGTATTCCAATCATACTACAGTGAATGCATTTATGTAAATAGATTGTACTTTAAAAAGTGATAAGCGTCAAACACGCTGAACATATTACTGTTAATCTTTTTACGGCACGTTTCCCCATCTTCAAGATTCGAGTGACGGTCCTTTATAATAGTGATGACATTATTGTGTCCATAAAAAGCAGTGAACAATTTGAACTGCAGTTTCTTGAAAATCACTAGTATTCATACCATATTAGGAAATATTTGTAGTCGTTTCATCTTTAACAGAAACGCTCTAATATATATATATTGCACACGGTTATAAACCATAAGTGCTCTGCCACCTGTACGGACAGCTAACAAGAAACTGTCTGCCTGTGTCGCCGTTCGCACGTAACTCCGTAGCTACAGCGACGTTCCTTCATTTACTCCACAGTGTTAACTCTGGTACCCATTTCCTAGAGGCTGGGTGAACCCCGGGAAAACCGGTTTCGAAAAGCGGCAGTGTGCTGCAGGGAGTCGCAGCTGGATTTGGAAGCGAGTCTTATATCAGCTGCGCTTACGCAGCCCCGAAAATGTACACAGTAGATAATGAACCACTAGAAATTTCAAAATAGGATATGAATACTGTCTGCAGCAAGGCATTCAGGACAGCGTAGATGCATCGTCTACAAGGGTCCCAAAGAGCATCCTTAGGAAAAGCTTTCTATTTATGAAGAAGGAATGCTGTCAACTGGGCAAAATCAATTGGCATGGGGTGGTTTGTTGACCATCTTCGACTATGGACATCACAGAGGTTTTCAGTCAGATAAAGGTCAGGCGCATTGGCTAGTCACGCCATGCTATTGATCCCATGTCCCATCACAACACGATTTCGATATAGTCGACCAATAATATTTCTAGAAGATGTTATTACCACCTGTGGCGTCCAAAGCAGGCTAAACCGTTATTTTTGGGATCTTGGGCCGGTCGAGCTGCCTTAAATTATGTTGAGTGGGTCCTGTTGTTTCTGCAGTAGCCTCCCCGGACCATGACAGAACCCTTACTATAACGACCTACCTACAGGATTGTGTCATCAGTAAATCACGCTCCTATTCGTCTCCTAACTCGAATGCTGCCATTTAATGACACAGTAAAGCTAGATTGATCATTGAAGATGACCTCCATGACCTGACTCCTTGTCCATCGTATGTACTAGCGAACATCAAGCAACACGGACTGTGATGGGCAGGAGTAAGAGCGATTCTGACTTTAGGGAATTGACCAGTCAGTCCACATTCATGTAAACGTCTGCTTTGACTTACATGAACGTTGACAGTTTGGTTCAGCTGACATTTTAGAGTGAAATATTGTGAAAATATGTCAGTGTTCTGTGTCGCAAGGCTGACAACAAGAGGTACGAATCATCACGTAGGCATGTAGTATACGATTCAGTATGAACCACATAAAGACGACTATTTTATTCTGTAGAAAACTAGAGATTCAAAGTTTAAAAAAAAAAAAAAACGCAGAACAAGTTTACTGAACGCTTTGCCTTGGGATTGATGTCATGTACTACTAGGAATTAAAAGATACGCACATACACACATAGACATACACAAACACACACACACATACACACACACACACAGGGAGAGGGCGAGAGATACGCTTTCCTGCGACTTATGGATTTGTCTTTAGACACCAAAACACCAAATATTTTAACAAAAAGAAAGATAATGTGAGAGAGAGAAAGAAAGAGAGAGAGAGAGAGAGAGAGAGAGAGAGAGAGAGAGAGAGAGAGGGGGGGGGGGGATAAAGAGAGGAAGTGTGCATGAAGTGAAATAATTTGACCAAGCTCTGGTTTGTCCAGACTATTGAAAAGCGTCCTTTTTCCTCTGTGAGAATCATCATAATGCTTCATTAATTCTTCCTTCTGATGCGTCGGAAGAACTTTAGACACAAATGTAGCTGGCCTTTGTGCCTACGCATTAAACTTCTGGACTTAAAAGTATGTTGTTCATTTGTGTGTGTGTAGTAGTAGTAGTAGTAGTAGTAGTAGTAGTAGTAGTAGTAGTAGTAGTAGTAGTAGTAGTAGTAGTAGTAGTTGTTGTAGTAGTAGTAGTAGTAGTAGTAGTAGTAGTTGTAGTAGTAGTAGTAGTAGTAGTAGTAGTAGTAGTAGTAGTAGTAGTAGTAGTAGTAGTAGTAGTAGTAGTAGTAGTAGTAGTAGTTGAAGTTTAGTAGTAGTAGTAGCTAACGTATTCTAAATGATGATTTGTCACAAAGAATTTAAATAATAAAATCACAAACATGATCTCTATATGCAGTAGATAGATCCCAAGTTCAGTCGGTTGGAATTCCAATAAAAAACCACGCCGTGTGGATCATTGGGGTGAACATGCATCGCAGTGCAGCTTTCAAAAATATCAGTGACCTTTTCATCTGAAAACCGTTAGCAAGAAGAACGAAAAGAAGAAATAGAAGAATGGAAACAATACATTGCAGTTTACTTTACCTGCATACTTGTCTTTCACCGTATTTCGTCTGGTGCATTACTACAAAGGTAACACTAATATATGATGAAGCGGAAATCATTAATCCCTTCAACTCACATTGTCTACTATTACCCTGCACATTTAATAAAAAGGAAAGCGATCACCACGGAAGTCTAAGAAGATTTCAGAAAATGCTTCACAAACAATATGGGGTACTTTTATTTCACGTTTCTATGCTGAGATTTTACAGGGGGAAAATTTTTAACTTAACATTCATTTAGCAACCAATGGTAATAATATAGTCAGTTGCGAATCCTTTACAGGACGTTGCAGGACCAACCCCGTGATATTTTGGCTGTTGTGGTATTTCTAGCCAAATTTTATTAATTTGCGTTTGCTGACTGCACGGTTACTATGGGTAAAGAAAAGAACAAATGCATTCATACTTCAAGAACTGAATATTGAAAAAAGGTTGGCTATTAAAGACGATAAAACACAGAAAATTGAAATATTTATGTCACTTGAAACGTCTGGAAGGTTTAGAGAGAACAGTAATGAAGGGTTAAATGCCTGGAAAGAGAGGATAAGGAAGGCCAAAGAGAAGATAACTGCAGGATGAGGTGTATAATCTCCAGATGTGTGTATGGGACGCAGAACATCTTGCTTGCGATAGAGAAGTTTTCCGGGGGGTTGCTATGGGAGCAAGGCTCTGCAAAGGACATGCTACTGACTGACTTACTGACTACTGCACAGTCAGCTATCTGTATCACTGTCGAAACCAACACAAGACAAATCGTCCGAAGCCGGAATGGAACTCGACACGCCAGAATTACAAAGCGCACTGGCAACGCCTAAGCGCCACAAGCAGTCATTATTAATTTAAATGTTATTTTAAAATAAGCTAAGAACCGAAGTCAGATGACTGATGTTATCAAGAGACTCTCCACAAAATAACAGAGACAAATGAACTCGTACTGACTACAGGAAAGATGTAGAGAGAAAAAGTAATAAATGAACAGAGCAGGAGGAGAGTTTTGACAGCCTTTTGTTTAAAAAAAAATGTGAACGTGTTTTTTATTCATCGGCTGCAAACTCTGGCGGGAAGTTCTGGCTCTCCAGAGGCCTCTAGTCTTTAGTCTTGTTCCACAACCTAAATGTCGCGTACACATCTTTTTTGCAGATCTGCCTTATTTGTATGCAGTCTGTTGTTTCATTGCCTCTCAGGCAAATGCGCTGCCTTCCAAAAAAGCAATCAATTACTCGACTGCTTTTAGGCAGGCAGTGGGTCTATTCTTGTCCCTCACGCTCTTTTCCCCCTCTACAATAGGGCCTCAGAGCATAGAAGACTGATAAATGCTGTCTGAGGTCGCAGGATGTGGAGAAGCATCATTGCCCAATCACCATGGCGTCTTATATTTCCCTAGACATTTTTAGAACCGATTTTAGGCTTGGTCAGTCTAGGTCACTAAGTTATTGACCATCTTTAAAATTATTTTTTTTATCCATTTTCCCACCTTGACAAATGTAGGATTCAGTGACACGGATCATTATCTATATTTCTCATTAGTAGAACATGTAACGTTTACATTGATAGATATGTGTAATTGCTGAACTCAAAGTGTGGTGCACCAGAGTGTAACCAAAGGCTGTTATCAGCTCACTATTCTCAGAGAAAAGGCAAGACGGACATATAACCAGATTTTGACCGGTACCATCAGTACTGGAACTCTGCGCTGGGTGCTGAAGATGAGGACAAAGCACGCATGGAATGCCCTAGGTGCTGTGATGTCAATTCTTGACTCAGTGTCTGCGGAGATGCAGTTCGCTGTTGCGAGTCCACGTCTGTTGGCTGTGGCTTGAGACGAACTACTTATAAACTGTAAACATTAAGGTCTTTATGTCTGGGAAATTTAATGACATATTTGTGCGTTAGTGGTTGCTGCTGTTGTATTATGTTATAAATAGAAGGCATATCAACATGGCCAGAGCTGAGATAATTTAATGCTGACAACGTTGAAATGTTTATTTGGGGCCCGCGTTAGCGCAGTCGATAAGAAAATCGCTTTCAAAGCCACGGCCTGTGTTCGAAACCTGGCGGTTTCCGGGCTTCACCCAGCCTCTAGGAAATGGTTACGAGAGTTAACACTCTAAGGTAAATGGAGGAACGTCGTTGTAGCGACAGAGTTTCGTGCGGACGGCGATACAGTTGGACAGTTTCTTAACAGCTGTCCGTACTGGTGGAAGAGCACTTATGGTTTATAACCGTGTGCAAAGACGCTGGTTCACATCTCCCCACATTTTATTCCAGAGAAAATAGTATCCAAAGTATCGGCTCCAAAATGTTTGCACTGGATAATCTCTTTCGTCTTATTCTGTTACAATGACGAGTCAGTGGTGACTTATTTACTGTATTATTTTACCTTTAACATATCGCCCGTCTTGAAATTTCTGCTGCCGAAAGGGAATGGTATCAGCAACTTTGAGAAACATTTTTTTTTTTTTTTAATGTCTTATGTTATTTTGAAATTATGTAATTTAGATAGATAGCTTGCTAAGCTGGTTGGTTGGCAGACAAACTGAAAAATGTAGATTAAATGTTGGATTGACTGGGTGGCAAACAGGCAGGCAGATAGAAAAGGAGACAGACAAATGAGCAGATAATTATATATGCAGACAATTAAAACCGGATTTGTTTTAACAGTGGAAAGACAGACAGAAAAATAGACAGGCTGAGCAATTGTGAAACATGCATGCGAGCAAATATTTTGACATGCATACATAATAACAAGCAGGCATACATGACTAGTTTTATTAATGGAAAGACGTAAAAGAATATGGACAGACGACTAACAAACAAGAGAGACAGGCGAATAGAGCTTCAGACTGAACAAGCACTTAGTAAACTGGACTCACACTTACCAGACAGGGAAAAAAACGGCACAACAAGCTCGAATATGTGTTTCATTTAGATGCTAACAAAGAGTAGCGTATTGAATCCATGAAACAGATCAAAACCGAACGTTCGGCTGCACAACAATTGCAATTCCTGTGGCTTTGAAGATGGTACTTTCTACATGTGCATGTTTGAATGTGTGTAAGCATGAATGTGAGTGTGTGTTTGCTTGTGCATGTGTGCGCACGTTGTAGGATCTAGAATTTGTGACGCCGCAGTTTTGGTGCTTAATTTTCACGGAAATAAGGCACTCGTGTGTGAATCAAGATTTCCCCTGAGACATTTCTGACTCAAAGGAAAGTTGCTAACTCACATTTTCGAAAATCGGCCAAACATTGGCTATAAAAGAGGGCGAACGCCAAGAAGAAGAACACTGCTGTTTCAAACTCACATTATCATAGTAAAGTAGAGTACCCTTTTCCACGCATTCAGACGATTGGGCATATAGGGCTAGATTTACATTTTATAGACCAAACGGCACTTGGTTAGTGATGTGGTCAGCATCAAGCCGGCCGCCTTACTTCCCAGGACTGAACCTACTACCCACTCCTGGCTGGGTCGACGTGGGAGCCAAAGTCATTTTTTGAAGAAGAAAAAAAGCTCCGGCCCCCCGTCAGGACCCAAACCCACTACCTACCGATCTGCAGGCGAGCGTCTAGCCGCTAGGCCACGGCGGTTCTCAGGCATCATCATAAAAGCTCCAAACAAAGATCACCACCATCGTCTCCGCTGAAATCAGCACCATGCACATTATCAATAAAAAGGTTTTTTAACATGTCATGGAATACAGGTAAGTCCTTGCAATAGTTATTAGGCAGTAGCAGTTATATATTTATTTTTTTCTATTGCCTCAAGGATTTTCTGTCTAGTTATAGTTCTAGCTTTTGTTTTGATTGACGATTAATAATAAAAAAGAACACCCTCACAATGGTATCATAGCTCGAGACTTTATGAATTGATCGAAGAAGTTTATCTTAGTTTAGTCAAGGTATAAGACAATGAGGTGATCAAAGACCTCCTTACTGCAATCGGCTCGTGTGCAGGCCTTCGACAGAAATGGCTATCTCTACAACACAACTAACCTAACACCGTCAAAACATACACATCAGTCGTTAATATACTTGAGCAAATTGCTAGCCCTCATATTTACCATAATCATATACTGAAATTTCATAGCCACACAAGACCCTGACAGAGGTCAGCTAAAATTACTTGCCTGACAGAAGTAGGAAAAGATGTTGCTTATGCTGAACTGAAAACATTCTGATGGAAACCAAAAACTGAAATGAGACCAATCATACAATGCGGATACACGTCTTCAGACCGAATAGCGATATAAATAAATGACGCATAATGTTAACTTTAGATCACAATTTTCTCATACCATCAATGATTCTATTTTATTTTGCTGCATCAAACACACGGTGAGCTTTGCTCCATTTCCCATTCTGCCCAGAAACACTCCGCCGCAACAATAACAGTTTTCAGCGTTTTCATGACTATGCATTAAGTTTGCTGGAACTAGGGTGCTATGTCAACTACACAGCTTGATGTTTGATGGACACGTTGTGGAACTCTCCGTTATGATTCACAGTAATGAGAATTTTGGTTTCTACTTTATCCTTGACACACACACACCAACTCCCTATTTAGTATCACGGCGCTCTATTGACCATTTGAAACGCGCTACAGCAACTTATCGGTCACGTGTTCTCATCCTTTACTATAGGAGGGTAAGCGGTGAGCTTGTTTGATGTTAACTCGCATAGTTCTAGACGGCTCTTTCTTTATTAGGAAAAGATATAAAAATACACAATAAGTAAGAAGAATCAGACAGCTCTACGATATTATTAAAACAAACGGCAGGTAACCGCAGCGGCTAAAGAGATTTCATCAGAACATGCATACATCTAATATACCATAAATACGAACAAGATTACACAAAATCATTTTAAACTATCTCGGATAGAAATCACATTTATGTCTAGCCAGTACAATATATTTCATGTATGTGGCCCCTGAAGATACATTCTAGCCAGACAAACCGCGAGCGACAAGAGCAG
>CAJHNH020003540.1:0-65883 GCA_905116865.2 Candidula unifasciata | reverse complement strand
TACTTGCTGTGGCGTCACATCGAGAGACCATTTTTACAAACGTTGACTACTTGTACTACCCAGTCATCCACAGCCTGAAGCTGATTCTTACAAAAGTTGGACTGCCCAGCACTACGATTCATTTTAGATTCTACAGAGTTAGGGCGAAATAAATTGTATTTACTGAAATACAGCATTATCTTTTAAAAAAATACCTAAATATTGATCAGCGATACATACATTAAAAATTGGTTGCGTATCCTATACAGGACGTTGCAGAACCAATCCAAGTACTTACTGGCTGTTGTGGTTTTTCTAGGCAAATTTACGTCTAGTAGTTTGCAATTGCACTGGACGGTCGGCTCTCGGTACCACGATCAAAACCATTGCAAGACAAATCATCCGCATGAGGGATCGAACCCGGCACCCCGACATTACGAAGCGCGTTTGCAACGCCTAAGCCACAGACGCCGATGGATCATACATTACATAAACTATATCTCATCAGTAAAGAACCTTTCACTGAAGGCTGATTCCCGTGGCGTCTGAAATCCCAGTCTCATTTCAGGCAGCACGCAAATGGTCTGCATTGTTATTATTATTATAGGTGCGAACTGTTATTTGAATCGCTTGTTGGACCAAACTTATACAGACAGTCGTACAATTCAATAAAGAACTACAATTTAAATGTCTGGCCATCTGAGCAAAATTCTGTCACATAATACTACAGAGAGTCGCAATGAGAAAAATAATATTATGACCAAAGAGGGCGAGGATGGGCAAGTAAAAGGCGGGGCGACTGTGTCGGGAACAAACTCGAAGAAATAAAGAAGACATTACACCTCACATTAACATGTCTACAGTGGCAACTAAGGTCATCCTGGGTCACCCCGAAATAGCCCGGCAGACGGGGCTCTGGGAAAGTTGCGACAGGCCTAGCAAGCCGGCAATGGATTTATTATCGCTACAAAGTATACAATGCGATAACAAACGGACAGATCCGGCGGTATTCAGCAATGTTATATGTTTATGGTCGACGCTGCCGGAAGAACAAGAAGCAGATCGTTATGTCTGTCTCAACACGAGAAGCTTAAAGAGAGAAAGTGAAATCGAAGATGAAGAATACATTACACTGGACAAGAACATTTGATGAAAGTCATGGCACTGATATAGAAACAGCGTTTTTTACAGACTTCCAGGCGTTGAGCAAGAATATGACAGTGAAAAAGTGAAACTGACTACAGTTTCTAAGAAATCCGAAAAACAAAAAAAAATTATATTTAAAAGAGTAATATCTTTATAATATACAGCCACTCTTACACCCCGCCCCTTTTTTTATGTCTCTTATAACACACAAAGGTAGTCGCCGTCAGCTAGACAGCTAGATGCCCGACCTGCGGATCGGAAGGTCGTGTGTCCGGGTCCTGACTGGGCCGGCTTTTTTTTTTTCAAAAATGACCTTGGCTCCCAGATCGATCCAGCCTTGAATGGGTACAGGTGCAGTCCTGGGAAGTAAAGGCGACCGGCGTAAAGCTGACCACATCACCCACCAAGTGCCGATTGTTCTATAAAATATAGGTCTAGCCCTGTATACCCAATACGCCTAAGGGCGTAGAAAATGGTCCTTTATATTCACAAAACACACAAAGCAGTAAAAGAGGAAGTAAAGAAGAAGCAGAAGAAAAACAGAAAAAAATAACACCTTTATAAAAACATGCGACTCTGTTAGAGAGTTGACACATTGTTTGACAATGCAATCCTCAACTTTCATCAGAGTTCCATTCCAACGATGTGTTAGAAAAAGCCTTTTCTCCTGAATGGTAGCAGTAGTACATTTTACCCCACTAGGACATCACACAAGCGATAAACATCCCATGACACAAAGTGCCGCCATTCGGACAAGGATCACCCGTGGAGAGGTCCCAGAAACCACGTTCAGCCATTAGGCCATATTATTGGCCGGGCTATATTGCGGCCCCTCGCAAGAGCCAGGGTGGGGCTTCAAAATAACGAAAAATTGCATCTCACAAGGAGATTACTAGGTTAATTTTCTCTTGAGTGACTGACTGACTGACTCTCTACCGCACAACGACATCACACAAGCGATAAACACCCGATGACACAATGTGCCACCATGTGGATGAGGATCACCGTGGAGAGGTCCCAGAAACCGCGTTCAGACAATTGGCCATATTTATGGCCTGCCTATATTGCGGCCCCTGGCAAAAGCCAGGGTGGGGCTTCAAATAGTGAAAAATTTCATCCTGAAAAGGACGCAAGGAACACAATCTATGATTCTCTTGGGTACACTGCACTCAACAGCTACTGGAGAAACTTTACAATTTTGTTTTATTTTCAAAGAATGCATATTAAATCTCTTAATCTGCAGGAATAATTTGACCAAGTAACTAAAGCAGAAAGAAGAGGATTGGGTTGATAGAAGTTGAAGACAAAGATGACAAATTAGAACAAATATCACAGGTTCAATAGTTTTAGCTAAATCTAGTTTAAAACAAACATTGAAGCTGTTTGAGAATCTTTTTAGAACCTTCTTTTCTCTTGGCACTCACTGGCTGTACCCTCCAGAGGAAAGTTCTGGTTGTTTGTCCACTTCTGGATTTCAGTCTTGTTCCAGAAATTCGGTTATGCGTACATTTCCTATTTACAGATCTGACTAATTTGTAAACAGAATGTTGGTTCCTTGCCTCTCAGGCAGATGCAGACCGAATTTGAAGGAAAACCCCTACTAGTCGACTGTTACGACATGCTTGTAAAGGGGGCAGTGGGTCTGTTCTCCTCTTCCCCTTCGCCCCCCCCCCTCCCGCCCCCAAATGGGACCCTGAAATGAGACTAAAGTGCAGAGGTGAATAAAAAAAAAGACCTTTCCACCGGAGTTTAACAGCCGATGAGTGCAGAGAAAAAGAAGAAGAAATGTTTTATAGTATTGCATGTATATTGCATGTATTATATTTCTCTGCCATTCAGCACAGTAAAAATAATTTATAATAATAATAATAATAATAATAATAATAATAAAAATAATATTAATGTCTTGAACTGACAATAAATATAACAAGATATTGGAATAATATATTATCTCTCTCTCTCGTTCTCTCTCTCGTTTTCTCTCTCGTTCTCTCTCTCTCTCGTTCTCTCTCTCGTTCTCTCTCACATTTTCTCTCTCTCTCTCGTTCCCTCTTTCTCTTGTTCTCTCTCTCTCGTTCTCTCTTTCGTTCTCTCTCTCTTTCTCTCGTTTTCTCTCTCTCTCTCGTTCTCTCTCTCATTCTCTCTAGTTCTCTCTCTCTCTCGTTTTCTCTCTCTATCGTTCTCTCTCTATCGTTCTCTCTCTCTTTTTCTCTCTCTTTCTCTCTCTCTGTTCTCTCTCTCTCGTTCTCTCTCTCTCATTCTGTCTCTCTCTTTCTCTCTTTCTCTCTCTCTCTATTTCTCTCTCTCTCTCTCGTTCTCTTTCTCTCGTTATCTCTCTCTCGTTCCCTCTCTCTCTCTCTCTCTCTCTCTCTCTCTCTCTCTCTCTCTCTCTCTTCTGAGTTGGTGCCTGAGTTCATAGTACTTACATCTATTTTTTTCTCATGTTTGCTCTGCTTTTCACGCCTGGCTACTTATATCTATAGTTCCTTACCATCCCTCGCTGTGTTGACCATTTATGCTTAAGGTTACATAATCACCATTCTTTGATATTCCTAGGGGGTTCTTTGACATATTTATTTCTTTTTTTTTTAAATATTTCTTTTCTGATTTTCCCCATAGTGATTTTAGCTGGCATACTCGAATGTAATGTAAACGAATTTACTTTCATTTTGCGAAGCCAATAAATTTAACTTTATGAAAGCTGAAAGCTGACACATTTTTAGTCAAAATCTAATTTCCTAGACAAAAGACTCGGATATTTGTTCGTGGGTACGAATATTTTGAAAGATTTTATAATTTTGTCCACAAATGAAATATCTCTATTTTATAATTTTGGTCTGTGTGTCACTGAGAATCTGGCAACATCGGTGACAAGAGCAGCTGCATACATTATCATCATCATCCTAATGTTATGTTGGTTTTGCACCCTAAAATTTCCTTCCTGTTTTCCTCGACTGCGCTCAGACATACTTTTTCCAATTCAAATAGTGATGTCATTATCTCTTTATCCTCAGCTTTTATTACCATAACGGTCCAGTCATTTTGGCCTCTCTCAGTATCGTTTCCCCCTCTTCGGCACCCTGTTTCCTCACTTCATTTGTTTTGCATTTCAGTTTTAGATTCACATAGATGCTATTAGACACCTGGACCAATCGTCACTTGAATGAAAGAACCAACAAACAAACATTATTTTAAAATTTAATATAAAATTGATATGAAAAAAAAAAAAAAAAAATCAATATGCTGTCTTCCTCTCAAAGGAAACCCTGACACTAATTTCATTAGGACATTTTGACCTGTGTGCCACCTAAGCTCGACAAAATGGCTTCCACAAGCGACAACAGCACGCTGAAAACCACTTGATTCTTTTCATTGCATTATGACTCACAGTCAGTCAGCCAAGAGGCTGGTAGAAATATAGTCGGACATAAAGGACAAGCAGGAATATTCCACGTCAGACAGATTAAAAGGGACACAAAGACGGAACAACGATGTGAGAAGGTTGCAAAACAGAGACGGTGATTCGGTTGTTTTCTGGGCTGGAAAACAAGCGGACAAGTTCTTCTAATTTTAGCGTTACTTCCTGTTCATCCGTTTAGGAACGTTAACTCCGGCTCACGAAGTCTACCGATCACTTACGGAAAATTGGATTTACTACTTCTTTCCGCCGGAGTGCCGAGACACGTTGTTTACGCCACTTACACTGTGGGAAATTGAAATCTATTCCTTTTCATTAGAGCTAGCTGAAGGAGCGTTGTGGGTAGTGCTTTGGCTCAGTAACTTAGTTTCAATATACTAATGCTTAGGGCACCTACCTACATGTCTGTGAACATTCATACATATATACATACATACATAGAAATATACATACATACATACGTGTATGTTAATGATACAGACATACATGCATATTATGTATGTATTTATTTATGTATGTATACAGACAAGTTGGTAGATTGTCTAAGCATTTGTTTGGGACATACATTCATACATACATACATGCATACATGCATACATGCATACACGCACACACGCACACACACACACACACACGCACGCACGCACGCACGCACACTCATTCATACATACATACATACATACATACATACATACATACATACATACATACATACATACATACATACATACATACATACATACATACATACATACATACATGCATGCATGCATGCATGCATGCATGCATGCATGCATGCATGCATGCATGCATGCATACATACATACATACATACATACATACATACATACATACATACATACATACATACATACATACATACATACATACATACATACATACATACATACATACATACATACATACATACATACATACATACATACATACATACATACATACATACATACATACATACATACATACATACATACATACATACATACATACATACATACATACATACATACATACATACATACATACATACATACATACATACATACATACATACATACATACATACATACATACATACATACATACATACATACATACATACATACATACATACATACATACATACATACATACATACATACATACATACATACATACATACATACATACATACATACATACATACATACATACATACATACATACATACATACATACATACATACATACATACATACATACATACATACATACATACATACATACATACATACATACATACATACATACATACATACATACATACATACATACATACATACATACATACATACATACATACATACATACATACATACATACATACATACATACATACATACATACATACATACATACATACATACATACATACATACATACATACATATATACACACGTAACATACATACACACATATATACATTTTGGCCAACATTTATCAATTATTTATCTGTAGAAAGAGAAGTATCAAAAGAAATGCAGCAAAGACTAAAGGTAACTGTGGTCGGCAAATGGGAACTCACGAGCAGCATGCGGCTCTTTTGCGACCTGGGTATGGCTCGGCCAGTCGACCCCGAATCGGTTTCGACTCGGACAAACATGGTTCTTGACGGGTTTGAAAAAAAATAATGGCTCTCAAAATATGTTTTAGTAGTCCTAGTGTTGATTTTTGGCTCTTTCCACTAAAGAGTTTGCAAATCACTGAGTTACACCAATGTAAAATAACCTTGTGCATGTGAAATGCACCAATGGCACACGGTGTATTATGGTTTGTATGTGTTTGTATGTTTAGAGAGACAGACAGACAGACAGACAAACAGACAGACAGACAGACAGACAGACAGACAGACAGACAGACAGACAGACAGACAGACAGACAGACAGACAGACAGACAGACAGACAGACAGACAGACAGACAGACAGACAGACAGACAGACAGACAGACAGACAGACAGACAGACAGACAGACAGACAGACAGACAGACAGACAGACAGACAGACAGACAGACAGACAGACAGACAGACAGACAGACAGACAGACAGAAACCATGAGTTGTAAACCCTTTGGCTCGGCTCTAGAGATACAGCAACCCTTCGGCCATGACTCCATGATAGATACCTTAAATCTAGGAGAAACGTGGCGTTTCTGCCTATCCAGGGTGTGAACCCTGACCACAAGGAGTTCATAAGCCGGTCGCAGATAATTACAGAACACGAAATCTTTCAAATGAATATTTCATTGTTGTCGATGATGCTTGAAGTTACTTGTTTCGTGTTAACACAAACGTAATGGTAGTTTCAAAGTAAAGCAGTGTGCCTACATGTATAAATAAAAGCCAGTAGCGTTATTTTGGGACAAGAACAAACATTGAAATATCTAGGCATAGAGAAAAACATTATATGGAAGATGTATCACACAGACAAACAACAGAATAGGAAAGGTTAGAACACCATTTTATAAAGTCAAGAGCATCTATTCCAATTAATCCTGGTCATGCAAGGTTTAGATAAAGAATTATAAAATCCTACATAGAGCCAGTTTTAACATGTGGTTGTAACAATTAATAAAAAAGCCAGACAATTTATTAAGGCACGAGAGATGTGTTTTGCAAAAGAATCCTTAAACGTCCATGGACAGCCCTAATGAATAACCCTGATGTGTTGCAAGAGGCAAGGTTGTGAGGGGAAAAAACAAGACTTTTTATTAACCTCAGAAGTAGACAGTCATAAATAGTTTAACCCTGTTATGAGAAGAGAACAAGTGTAACATGCTGTGAAAACTGAAACAGTGTGTGGAAAGACCGACGAAGAAAGACATTGATTTGATTTGGTTTAATTCAAGAACCGACATCACAGCACTCGGGGCATTTCCATAAGCGCTTCGTCCCCATCCTCAGCAGCCAGCGAAGAGTTCCGATACTAAGGGTGCCAGTAGGATTCTGATTAAACGTCCGTCTTGCATTTCCTCTGAGCCTCGAGCATCTGCCAGAACCTCTCGTCACCTCCAACTGCACCAATCTCACCAGACTGTGGTGATCCATCTGCTCCTCTGAACTGTACACGCTCTTCCACAAGGCAGTAACCACGTCTGCCTTATCATGTATCAGTATTCCACCAAGTTGTGCAGAGCCAGCCAGTCTGTCCGCCTGTTCATTTCCCAAACACCGGCGTGCCCCAGTAAAAAAATACCAGATAATACTCCTCACCCGTGTCCTCCGCAGCGAAGCATGCCACTCTGCACGAAGCATACCTGTTCTGATCTTCCTCAGCGTGCTTTCTGAATCAGTTACAATCACGATGTGTGTGTGTGTGTGTCGTGTTCTCTAGCCAGCGGTAAGCTGCAGTGACTGCCTCCACCTCCATTCTTAAGCTGGATGTTGTGGTATCATATTGTGGCTCTCCTGCACCAAACGTCGACCATTATCTTTTTAATTATTCGGCGTCTTAACGTTTTGTCTTGGTATGGTGTGATGCCAGAACATGAACTAATACACGCTGTTAGAGATAGCAAGATGTGGAAAGGCACAATCGCCCACACCTGTCGACAGGTGGGATTACAAGTTGCAAGCAAGAGATAGACTGCGATACATTTGGGGTGTTAAATCAACAGATGGGCGAGAAAGGGTCTGAGCTGAGATGCAACTATAGCGAATGTTGTGGAACCGCATCAACCTATCCTTCCATGTGGAGAAAACATTTGATAAGTAATGCTGATGTCTTTAAATAAATTAACCCAGAAAGATTAAAGAAATAAAATTCTTCCTTCGTTCGTAATTTGTTGGTTAAAATCACTACGACACAAGGATGCTGAAAAATCAATGGCTTGCAAGGGACATAAGAACTGAAACCGGATATTCAGTACGGGGAATGTTTTTGTTGACGAACTGCAGACTTCATTACATCGATCGATCTGGTCGTAGGGAGAAGTGACAATCTGGAGTGGACTTAGGTTCAGGAAGGGAGACGCACACAGAGTTAGCGATGATGGTGATTCATAATAATAATGTGTCTCACGTGGAGTGTCCGTTATAAACTGAACAATGGCAGGGGTTTGAAATGTAAATCAATAGAAAGGTTAGTTAGTTGCGTATCCTTTACAGGACGTTGCAGAACCAACCCCAGCAGCACCTGGCTGTTGTGTCGTCTCTCTAGGCAAATTTACGTCCAGTAGTTTGCTATTTTTTCTGGACGGTCGGCCCCCTAATACCATTGTCGAAACCAAAGCAAGGCGCATGGCCTGCAGCTGAGATCGAACCCGGCACCCCGGCATTACGAAGCGTTCGCATCGACTTAGCCACAGAGCCGACGAATCAATGGAAACAGATAGGAAATTAGGTAAATGGGAGCAAAAAGTTGCATTGTTTGTTATGTTTATTCTTCTTGTTCTTGTTATTTTTCCTAATTTTCTTATTTTTAGAATAATACATTCCAAGTCGGCCCCTTGTGGGATGCAATTATTCGTTATTTGAAGCCCTATCCTGGCTTTTGCCGGGGGCCCTGAATATAGCTGGGCCACAATTATGGCCATAACGGCTGAAAGGGGTTTCTGGGACGTCTCCACGGGTGATCCTCATCTGAATGGTGGCACTTTGTGTCACCGGGTGTTTATCGCTTGTGTAATGTCCTGGTGGGGTACAACAAGCAAGCATTTCCTAATTACTATCAATAAAACAAGCAGGTGTCTTCTGCAGAGTTAGTTACCAAAACTAACTGTATCTACACTTTAGGACATACAATCAAATTACTACTGGTACCATTGAAACTGGGCCTAAGCGCTGGCCGCTGAAGAGGGTGAAGGGGTGTTTATGAGAATGTTCCGAGTGTTGGTGGTGTCAGTTCTTCAAGTCAGCTCTCACCAATGAAAATCTGCTGCAAAATATAGCCACCACTCTCTGTCTCCAAATAAAATTTTTTTTTTTTTTTAGTTGTACGAATAAATTAGCTCTTTGTCAAACTCTTGCTGTTGTCTTCTCACCTGCATCTCTGGCAATACAATGTTCACTATTCAGCACACGTAAAGTAAATCTTTTCATGCTATTAGTGAATCATGTATCATCTTCATCATCAGGTGCCTTGCCGACTGGCGTGGGCGATCATGCCTCTCCATAATCTGCGATCTCCTGCAGGATGTATCAGTTCGTGTGCCGACACACCTCCATGCCGTGCAACAAGACTGTCAAGCATCTTCTCTCGTTGTCTTCCTCTATCTCTCCTTCCACAGATCTGTCCAGTGGTCACAACATGTTCTGTTTTCCCTCTTCTCATAACATGTTCGAAAAATGATGACTGTCTCCTTCTGATGTCTGTGATAAGTTGTCTTCGGCTCCAGCCTCTTTCAAAACCTCTTGGTTGCTCTTTTTGGGTATTCTAAGCTTTCTTCTGTAAAACCACATCTCTGAGGCCTCTAGAAATTGTTTGGCCTGCCTACCGATGCATACGATGTCAAATTCATAACTATATGAAGGACAGGCGAAGGCAAATATAGTCAATTTTACACAGGCCACACCCCTCCCCCCCCCCCCCCCCCCCCGCCCCTTAACCTCCCAGTACATTTTATGGTACCCGGTTTAAACTATGTTGACCTGGGAGACAAGGTCAAGTGTAAATATCCGCAATCTGCGACATCGACCCTAAGACATAGGGGGAAAAGGGGTCAAAATGGGGGGTGGGGGCGGTATTAGGAACTCAGAAAAAAATTGTCTTAGGCGTTATCCTACGTTTCTTATGCATCTCATAAACATATTTTTTTTCTTATATGAAAAGGGGAAGAAGAAACAAAAACAGAATATAAAATACTAGGCATACTTATTGCAAGTGGTCGCCTATTAGCTGGTCGGTAGACGACTTCGTCGTCGATCGGAACAGTATTTGGGTCTGTCTCCTTTGATCACATCAACAGTGCAAGAGTCCTTTTCAGGGCTCTTGTTGGCCAGCTATGCTTATAGATTTTTATGGTGCAAATAACCTAGTCACAATTATAACCAAAAGCTTCCCCTCGGGAAAGGGGGGGGGGCGGTTGAAGGTGACTATTTTTTTTTGCAAAGCAAGTCAAGAGCAAGATGGACATTACACGTGGGTGTAGACTATAAAGCATCGGAATGGAAAGAGTTCTGTAAATGCACCCCAAAAATGGACCTGAATCCTACTTTTAATGCAGAAAAGTCTACAATAAACAGCAGCGTGACAAGCTAATGGGGTCTTTCAAGAATTGATATTTCCGGGCCATCACGTAATGTTTCATGTAAACAAAAACCGGCTTAATAAGTCGTATATTACGTAAACAAAACTCGGTAAATAGGTAATATTTTATGTAAACAAAAACAGGGTGAATAGGTGATATTCTATTTAAACAAAAACAGGGTAAGTGTGTGATACTTTATGTAAACAAAAACCGGGTGAGTAGGTGATATTTTAGGCAAACAAAAGCCGGGTCAATATGTCATATTTCATGTCAACAAAAACAGGGTAAATATGTGATATTTTTTGGAAACAAAAACCGGGTGAATAGGTTATATTTTGTGTAAACAAAAATCTGATAAACAGGTGATATTTTATGTAAATATGAACCGTTTCAATAGATGATATTTCATGTAAACAAAAACAGGGTGAATAGGTGATATGTTACGTAAACAAAAACGGGGTGAATAGGTGATATTTTATGTAAACAAAAACAGGGTGAATATGTGATATTTTAAGTAAACAAAAAAAATGGGTGTATAGGTCATATTTTGTGTAAACGAAAACCTGATAAATAGGTGATATTTTATGTAAACAAAAACCGGGTGAATAGGTGATATTTTATGTAAACAAAAACAGGGTGAATAGGTGATATTTTATGCAAACAAAAAACCAGTGAATAGGTGATATTTTATGTAAACGAAAACCAGGTGGATAGGTTATATTTTATGTAAACAAAAACCGGGTGAATAGTCATATTTTATGTAAACAAAAACTGGAAAAATAGGTCATATTTTAATTAAACAAAAACCGCGTAAATAGGTGATATTTTATTTAAACAAAAACCGGGTGAATAGGTTATATTTTATGTAAACAAAAACCGGATAAATAGGTGATATTTTATTCAAACAAAAACCGGGTGAATAGGTGATATTTTATTTAAACAAAAACAGGGTGAATTGGTTATATTTTATGTAAATAAAAACCGGGTAAATAGTCATATTTTATGTTAAGCCAAACCCGGATAAATAGGTCATATTTTATGTAAACAAAAACCGGGTAAATAGGTGATATTTTATTCAAACAAAAACCGGGTGAATAGGTAATATTTTATGTAAACAAAAACAATCAAATACAGAGGCTCTTGAAAGACTAGAAATGGATAGAGAGTGCACACAAAAAAAGATAGGCGTCCAATTGTTCAGCTTTGTTATAAAGTATCAAACTTGTTTGGAAATCATTCTAAAGGGAAACGTCGAAGGCAAGAAATCAAGAGGTAGAAAGCGATGCAAGTGGAAGGACATCATTAAAATACGGCGAACTCGCAGTGAGTGTACAATAAAGGCACGAGACAAAAGTGTTAAAGATCCATTACAGGCAACTTTCAATGCGTTTAATGTGTCTCTCCCCTTCCCCTTCCCAACCCACACACGCCATCCCCTCCCTTTTTTCAAATTTTTATTTTCTGTCCTCCGGACAATGATATGACCACTCAGTCTTCAACAATGAGCACTTGCGATTAGAAAACAACTATCAAAGCATAATTTCTGTTTCAAAAACTTCCACGATGATGGAATGGCCATTTTTTTAAGCAAAGAAATATTTTTTGATATCGCAGTACAATCCTCTTGGAGACTTCGCATTGCTGCATTCTTAATATTGTCACTTTCATAACGAAACTTAGAACAAGAAAATGGGAGAGTGGAGGTTGAAGAGCAGCAGATATTTAGGAAAAAAATTGTTAAAAAGTACATTACTTTCAGAGTGGCTAAATGTTGTATTAAAAAAAAAAAAAAACCACGGAAAGGGCCTTTAGGAAGGCCAGAATTTTTAGTATGTTGTGGCCAACGTTAAAAAAAAAGAACTCGAATAAGGTGTTAGCTGAGATTCAGGCCATGATCAAAGCATAAATACATCAACCGTTCTTGGTGGCTACTGCGCCTCTTTTTCTCTTGTCAGGAGGCTGCGTGGTTTCAAGGCATGGTGTCCATCTCGAGTGCCAGAGGTTCTGAGTTCAATCCACGGTAAGGCCTGGGATTTTTTCACGTGGACTTGGAGTTCTAGTAATTTTTCCCTGGTCTCTGGGTAGTGAGATCGGACGCCCGTGTGCATTGCTTGGTAGTTGGAAATGGAAAAGAGTAGCATAATGGGCCAAATTTGGAGTTAAAAATCTACCTAAAGTATTTCAAAATCCTAGCCAGTGCTAAAGAGTCTGTGCACTGAGGTGAGCTTCTTCGGACTCAGACTTGAGTTAGAAGAAAAACGGACCACTTATGAATTACACCCGTATGCAATGATGATGATCTGTTGTTCAAAACCTTAAAACCTCAATTCGCATTCCAGGTGGGTTCATTTCGTGTTTGAAGAAAAGACGAAGATGATTCACTCTCCTTAACAATATGTATATAAGTATCTTTGAATAAACGTTATACACAACATTTTGTGAGTATTTTTTTTCGATATGGAACGCATTATCGTATTTTACATTAATTTGTATGAGAAAAATTGTTTCGCATAACGAGTGTTTCGCTTAAGGAGTATGTTTCTGGAACGAATTATGCTCGTGAAGCGATGTTCCACTGTACATACAGTTTTTTATTCTCCTTTTTTTACGTTCACCAGCTATAAACTGAGGCGAAATATGCTCGTGGTTCGTCATGTTCTGGACTATGGTCTGGTTTCAGAACTTGAGTTCTGCGTGCACATACATTTTACAGATTTGGAATATTTGTGTGCCGACGTTTTGTCCTTGCATCACACGCAGATTTCAGGCAGATGCACTTAGACTTGGACGAAAACAACACTAACTAGCTCATTCTTTGGAACAAGACTAGTCTAGAGTCGCCGAAGCATTCTACAAGAGTTAGCAGCCGGTGTGTTGCTAAGAAGGAGGGGGAGAAGAAGGAGATTCACTTTTACTTCACCTTTCATTCCAGACTTTGTAAGGAAACTTTGAAGAAATAATATGCGTCCATTTATCGGAAATGGGTCCAATCTACAGTAGAGACAAAATTGTTTCATGGACAATGTTGGCACTACCAGGGGAATAACTCAGACAAGTATGATTGCACCATGATTGCTTTCATCTCTAGGCACTTTTTTTTTTCTTGGCATTTTTCTTCCATATTACTCTTTCCCCCCCCCCCCCCGCCCCCTCCTTTTTTTGCCTCTCCTTGTTCTCATTTATCCTCTTCTTTTCTTCTTCTCTTCTTCTTCTTCTTCTTCTTCTTCTTCTTTCTTCTTTTCTTCTTCGTTCTTCTTCTTCTTCTTCTTCTTCTTGCTTCTTCTTCTTCTTCTTCTTCTTCTTCTTCTCTTTCTTCTTCTTCTTCCTCCTCTTGTTTTTCTTCTTCTTCTTCTTCCTCTTCTTCTTCTTCTTGTTTTTCTTCTTCTTCTTTCTTCTTCTTCTTCTTCTTCTTCTTCTTCTTCTTCTTCTCTATTCTTCTTCTTCTTCTTCTTCTTCTTCTCTCTTTCTTCTTCTTCTTCTTCTTCTTCTTCTTCTTCTTCTTCTTCTTCTTCTTCTCTCTTCTTCTATTTCTTCTTCTCTTCTTCTTCTTCTTCTTCTTCTTCTTCTTTTTGTCTTCTTCTTTCTTCTTTTTCTTCTTCTTCTTTCTTCTTCTTCTTCTTCTTTGCTTCTGCTTCCTCTACTGCTGCTGCTGCTGTGCTGCTGCTTTGTCTTCTCTACCAACCTTGCTCCTCTTTCTTCTTTTTTTCTTCGCGCCCAAACTCCTCCACCTTTCTCCTTCCTTATTCTCCGACGCAATTTATCTTCTTTTCCCGCCTCCGCCACCTCTCAAGTTGTAGCGACAGCAACCGTACCATCCATAGGAGCAGCAGTTGTGGTCGGTGGCTGTGGTAGTAATAGTGATATTAACAGTTATGAAAGTAATGACTTGTGAAGACGATAATAATAATAATAATAATAATAATAATAATAATAATAATAATACTATTACTGTTAGATGCAAATTTTATCGTGGAAAATCAAGCATCTCCGCAGGTCTTGCTACCCATTACAACGTATTGATAATTCAACAGCTGGCATTATTTTAAGCTCTAATGAAAGCTTGTCAGATTATTATCTCACTGTCGTCTCTAGTTTTATTTTGATTATTTTTTTTGGTTTTCCCTTATGTTTTTGTTTCTTTCTACAGATTTTATACTTCGCTCCAGTCTGCCTTTTTGTAATAACGTGTCTAAACATGCAGAAACTTCTTTTAAAATATTTGTGACTTGTAGTTTTGTACGCCTGGCCTATTTCAAATTAGTGGATTTCTCATTCTGGATGTTGTCAGTCAAAGTCAGGACCGCTGCCGCCAAGACAACATGGGGATGTGTTTGTGTGTGTCTGTGTGTGAGGTTGGGGGTGTGTGTGTGGGGGGGGGGGAGGGAAGTGTTGCTTAGCCGCTTTATAATATTTTAGGATATGTGACGCCCTCTTCTCCTTAAGTGAGGTCCTTTTCTTTTTAACTGAGGCTCTCTTTTCCTTAACTGAGGCCCTCTTCCCCTTAACAATTATTGGGAAAGCTGGGAAAGTGCCAACTTTAAACAATTTTTCCGGCGGTCACTGAGATCTCAATTTCCGGCGCCCTTAGCGATGAACTATTCCACAGCCAGGCAGCTACAAATGTAGTGTGTTTTATCAGAAGCAGTTTTTATTTGAAACAAAAAAACAAGCCTGCTCAGATACATTTGCAACCATACTAGACGGCGAAGCTCCAGGTAACACATAAAATGATCAAATAATTAGGTTCTTGAGAGGCTAAAGTTAGTTGCGTATCATTTACAAGACATTGTAGAACTAAACCCAACATTGTTGGCTGTTGTGGTTTTTCGAGGCAAATTTTTACATTGAGTAGTTTCTCACTGCTTCCTAGACGGTCAGCTGTTGGTACCACTGTCGAAACCAATGCAAGACAAATCGTCGGTAGCAGGGATCGAACCCGGCACCCCCGTCATTAAGAAGCGTTCGAAAACCTAAGCCACAGACGCCGACCTGAAGAGACCACGAATAAAAAAACAAAAAGGACTGAAAGAAATAAAACGAAAATATTTTGGCCACATTAAAATACATAACACTATTTAAAAATTTATTCTCCAGGGAAAGCTCGAGTGGAAGACACCAAAAGGTAGACATCTATACAATTGGGATGACAACATTAAGAGACGGACACACACAGCAGTTTAAGAGATTAGACTGCCAAGACAATAGACAGAGCTTATGGAGCTTCGTGGCAGTCAACTTTCACTTTGGAGAAGGCAGCTGATTGATTGCAAACACATGGGACAGAGAGATAATATTCTACTCTCAAGAGACACGAGGAGGTAAGTAAATTACATCATGTGAGAAGCTACCTTTGAGACACAAGAAGTTAAATACTTCGTGTAGGGTGATATCTATAAGACACAAGGAGATAAGTACAGTATAACATGTAAAGTGTTATCTATAAGACACAAGGAGATAAGTACAGTAGAACATGCAAGGGGATTATCTATAAGACACAAGGAGTTAAGTACAGTACAACATGTAAGGGGTTATCTATTAGACACAATGAGATAAGTACAGTACAACATGTAAGGGGTTATCTATAAGACACAAGGAGATAAGTACAGTATAACATGTAAAGTGTTATCTATAAGACACAAGGAGATAAGTACAGTATAACATGTAAAGTGTTATCTATAAGACACAAGGAGATAAGTACAGTATAACATGTAAAGTGTTATCTATAAGACACAAGGAGATAAGTACAGTACAATATGTAAGGTGTTATCTATAGGACACAAGGAGAAAAGTACAGTACAACATGTAAGGTGTTATCTATAAGACACAAGGAGAAAAGTACAGTACAACATGTAAGGTGCTATCTATAAGACACAGGGAGTTAAGTACAGTACAACATGTAAGGTGTTATCTATAGGACACAAGGAGTCAAGTACAGTACAACATGAAAGGTGTTATCTATAAGACACAGGGAGTTAAGTACAGTACAACATGTAAGGTGCTATCTATAAGACACAATGAGATATGTACAGTACAACATGTAAGGTGTTATCTATAAGACACAAGGAGATAAGTACAGTACAACATGTAAGGTGTTATCTATAAGACACAAGGAGATAAGTACAGTACAACATGTAAGGTGTTATCTATAAGACACAAGGAGATAAGTACAGTACAACATGTAAGGTGTTATCTATAAGACATAAGGAGATAAGTACAGTACAACATGTAAGGTGTTATCTATAAGACACAAGGAGTTAAGTACAGTAAAAAATGTAAGGGGTTATCTATAATACACAAGGAGTTAAGTACAGTAAAACATGTAAGGTGGTATCTATAAGACACAAGGAGTTAAGTACAGTACAACATGTAAGGTGTTATCTATAATACACAATGAGATATGTACAGTACAACATGTAAGGTGTTATCTATAGTACACAAGGAGTTAAGTACAGTAAAACATGTAAGGGGTTATCTATAATACACAAGGAGTTAAGTACAGTAAAACATGTAAGGTGGTATCTATAAGAGACAAGGAGTTAAGTACTGTACAACATGTAAGGTGTTATCTATAATACACAATGAGATATGTACAGTACAACATGTAAGGTGTTATCTATAGTACACAAGGAGTTAAGTACAGTAAAACATGTAAGGGGTTATCTATAATACACAAGGAGTTAAGTACAGTAAAACATGTAAGGGGTTATCTATAAGACACAAGGAGTTAAGTACAGTACAACATGTAAGGTGTTATCTATGATACACAAGTAGTTAAGGATATCATATAGTGTGTTATCTATAAGATGCAGCGAGATTTTTTTAAAAAGCACATCACGAAAGGCATTATCTATAAGACATGGGAAGATGAGTAAAGTACATCACTTATTTCATGTTTACATGAAGAAAATAAGTAAAGTGCATCAGCTAAGGTGTTATCTATGAGACATACGGAGATAAGTAAAGTACATCAGGTAAGGCGTTTTTATGAGACATAGGGAGATAGGGAAAGTACATTATGTAAAGAGTTGTCTATAAGTCACATAGATATAAGTAAAACACATCATGTAATGGGTTATCTATAAGACACAAGGAGAAAAATGAAGTACAGCATGTAAGTCGTTATGTATAAAAAATAGGGAGATAAGTGAAGTACATCATGAAAGACGTTATCTATGAGACATAGGGAGATAAGTAAAGTACATCACGTATTTCATGTATACATGAAGGAGAACAGTAAAGTACATCAGGTAAGGCGTTATCTATGAGACATAGGGAGATAAGTAAAGTACATTATGTAAGGAGTTATCTATAAGTCACATAGATTTAAGTAAAGCACATCATGTAATGAGTTATCTATAAGACACAAGGAGAAATTCGAAGTACAGCATGTAAGGCGTTATGTATAAGATATAGGGAGATAAGTAAAGTACATTATGAAAGACCTTATCTATGAGACACAGGGAGATAATTAAAGTACATCACGTATTTCATGTATACATGAAGGAGATAAGTAAAGTACATTATGTAAGGAGTTATCTATAAGTCACATAGATTTAAGTAAAGCACATCATGTAATGAGTTATTGTAATGATGGTATAAATAGGGATAACGTCAGGGGATGACTGGCATAATTGGGTAAGTCCCTTGGGTAAGTGACGATGGTGACGACGATGGTGATGATGATGATGATGACGTTGAAGGTAATAATGATGATGATGACGTTGGGAATGATGATGACGATAATTATGTTGATAATGATGATAATGAGGATGATGATGTTGAAAGTGATGATGATGACGTTGGGGATGATGATGACGATAGTTATGTTGATAGTGATGATGATGACGATGATGATGTTGAAAGTGATGATGATGACGATAATGATGTTGATAGTGATGATGATGACGATAAAGGTGTTGATAGTGATGATGATGACGATAATGATGTTGATAGTGAAGAAGATGACGATGAAGATGTTGATAGTGATGATGATGACGATGATGATGATGACGTTGATGGTGATGATGATGAGAATGAGGATCATGACGGTATTGAAGATTCCAGAACAACACAGCTTATAAATACTTAGTCATGAGGCCAGCCAATAATCCACTTTCGTGTGTCTAGATATTATTTCTACGAATCGGCATCAGTAGGTTATTTTACCTGGACAGGGAAACAAATCTCTGTGATTCTTACCACATCATCCCACCGAGTTCCGACTGATATTTACAGGTTTAGCCCTATAAGCCCGTTATGACAGATAGCGTGAAGAAAGGTCCTTTACTTTACTTTCTACTTACTGTACGTGGTAAATGATGCTCTGTGTGTGTGTGCACGCGCGCGGGTATATTTATGTATAAATAAATATTTATACACAAACATATATATGTGTGTGTGTGTATATATATATATATATATATATTATATATATATATATATATATATATATATATACAGATATATATATATATATATATATATATATATATATATATATATATACATATATATATATATATATATATATATTAGAGCTGTACCGAATACGGTGATTATCACTATTCGACCGAATACGAATACGAATAGTGTATAAAATATATATTAAAAAAACACACATTTATAATGTCAAATGTACGCTGAACTTTTCTTTTACTAAATGTTGTATAGTAAATAGTAAACATTTAAAAACATGTTATGTTTTTCATACTTCAGTCAGCCTGGAATAACTAATAACTAGAAATTAAAGTATTCTACGTTTTATAGCAAGTAACAAAACTTGTAAATTGTAACTGAGAGCTTAGCTAATGCATGAAAGCGACATCAGTTTTCAACAAAACCAATCGTTCCATGTTGTCAACATGAAAGTAAAAAAAGTGACTTGCTCTCAGGTCGACCTAGCCTTGAGCGGGTACCGGGTTCAGTCCCGGAAAGAAAAGGCGGAAGGCGTGATGCTGAACTACATCACCCATCTTGTGCCGATTGGTCTATAAAAATTTAGGTCTAGCCCTATACGCCTAAAGGCGTGGAAGAGGGTCCTTTACTTTTTTTTTTCTTTACTTTGTGCAATATAAGAAATCTGAGCATTTTATCGTTGTAAGGTTTTAAATAGTCAAGGAAGTTAGCAGTCAATTAACGCGTTTGCATATTAGAACAAGGTAAGTTAGTTGATAAGTATGAACTTGTTTACGTTATGCAATGATGATTAGTATATAAGTAGTGTAAAATCGTATCAAAGAGTGCCCCGTGTGGGTTCCGGGACCCTGTTATAGGGAAAACAAGATCAGACCCACTGCCTACCCCAAAGCATGTCGTAAGAGTCGGCTAATTGGGAGCTTCCTTTAAAGTCAGAGTGCATCTGTTTGGGAGGCAAGGAACCAAAAGTCTGCATTAAAATTAGTCAGATCTGTCAAACGCAACACACAAATTCTGGAAGATGACTGTAGTTCAAAAATTTACAAACAACCAGAACTTTTCGCCAGAGATAGAGTTGACAGCTGGTAAATGCGAAGAAGAAGAAGTGTCAAAAAGTAAAAGAGTGAAAGTAATTTTTTTTTAAATGTGTAAAGCATAAGAAAAGTAAAATTTGAAGAAGAAAAAAAAAGCATAGATAGAAATACTAGAGCCAATGTGCGTGTTTGAAAATACAGAAATGAAAAACATGCAGTGACAGAAAGAAAGAGAATGAATAATACTGAGACAAGTCAGAGAGAACATAACTTTATTAAATAAAGTACAACACAGCGAGAAGCCACTAAAAGAATTTCCTAGACAAAACCCTCAGTCGAATTGTCAGAAGCAATAATAGGCTTTGCCAGGTTCTTTTGACGTGGCCGGGAATAACTCTCTCTCTCTCTCTCTCTCTCTCTCTCTCTCTCTCTCTCTCTCTCTCTCTCTCTCTCTCTCTCTCTCTCTCTCTCTCTCTCTCTCTCTCTCTCTCTCACACATATGCACACAGACAAATGCTAGTTATTATCTCCTGTCTCAAAAATTACGTTGGGTACAAAGGGGCCACAAGGAGCTGTGATAGCGTGGTTGTTAGTACGATGTCTGCAGACACAGTTTTTAAAGGTTCGAATCCTCAGTGAGGTCATTATTTATAATTTATCACTGGACGGCCCAAAAAAAAAAATACCGACTGGGTATGTAAACGAGAAACAGGCAATGATAATCTTTTTCTTTTTCTTTGTTCACCGGTTGTTAGCTCCAGAGGAAAGTCCTGGTTTTTCGTCCATTTGAACTTTGGCTTTGTGCCAGGATCTAAGTTTTGTGTACACATACGTTTTACTGGCTCATATGTGTGCAGTTTGCTGCTCCTCGCCGCTTGGGCACATGCACTCCGACCTCGAAGTAAGTCCCTAATTATTAGACTCCTACGACATGATTGCAAGGAAGGCATTGAGTCTATTCTTGTTTTCCTCACAATAGGACCCCTGTAACCTCTGGGATGTTACCTGCAGATTTTTACCCTAAGATAGAAGATAATCTCAATCTGGATGGCAAACCAACAGGGCGGATTCCATTTTACCCCATTTATCGTCAAAAGAAGCAGTAAACTGAGCACCCGAACGGCCACGCCAGCTCTTATAACCTGTTTCTCTGTCCAGTTAAATATAACCTACTGTTGCCGACTCGTGAATAAATATTTGGGTTTGAAACTGGAAAACAGCCAAACAGCAAATGATTAATAGTATCTTTTTTTCTACTTTATGTTATCAGTGCCAAACATGGACAATGAATAAGGCACTAGAACAGAAAATAACTACGTGTGAAATGCGCTGTCTCCGCAAGGTCACTGACAACACAAGAAGAGCCAGGCTTTCAAATACCAGAAGAGAGAAATTCGGAATAAGACCATGTCTAGATTACTCCGACAGACAAAGAGTGAAATGGTTCAACCATCTAGAGAGAATGCAGCTAGACCAAATTGCAGATGAAACGATTTACAGTATAATATCTGGAAGAAAGACAAAGAAAGAGATGGATAAATGGTGTAGCAGAAACCTGCAAGAAAGATGAACAAATTGATCATCCAATCCACCCCAGAAGCGCGAGGCGAATACAGAAAACCCAAGACAGTGGGCTACAACATGGTATCAGTGAAATGACAAAAGAAGAAGAAGAGTACACTGGAACATGTGATAACAGGGAAAGGAAAGTAAAAAAAGTTATAAAGGAAAAGAAGACTTGAGACCATTTTGCAAACAGTATTGATGACATAGAGAGTTATAAGTACTGGACTAGATAATGATTTTCAATATCCTGAAGATACCCGATCGCCTACACGAGCTGCCAAAACACAGTGGTAAAGGTTTTGTTGAGCTGTGTATTACTTAGTCTTAGTCGAGGTTTCAATATTACTGAAATCGGGTTTCCCCACACTTGCTCGATTCCTGTGCCAGTGAAAATCAACTGAAATGTCCCTCACCGTCGCATTTGAAAAACTGGTAAACAAACAACTAGACGCGGGACAAACAAGAAATATGCCCACGTAGTGAATGCGTATTTCAGTTGCTAAAGGCGCCAAAGCCAACAGCTTTGCTAGAAATGCAGTTTGTCGTTAATGGAAGTAGTCGGGTATGACAAGCTGGTTACTGTACACACGCAAAATTGTTATATAAGGTATTTCACCAGCTGTCGCGTAAACTGGCTAACGGCCATTGAACACTACGACACAACCGCTGCCCAAATAAAAGGCATTCCACATGAAAAACACAACTCACAGGGCTGCAACCAAGCACTAAACTTAGTAAGTCAGACAGCGAAACCTTTGATAACCGTCCTTATGTGGAAACTGCATTAGCAAAGCGCTGTTGGAAGCAAAAATAATTTTGAATCTTAACATTCTGCCATGCCTTTCCCCTATTTTGACCGCGATTCTTGAGCTATGTATTCAATTCTTTGGATTTGTCGGTGTAACAAGAATTTCTGTCACACTCTTACCCTACTGCTGGTCCGACATCTATTTTTGCCAATAGCATTTCAGAGACGTCTTTACAGAAACAATACACAGATTTTTATATGAACGTAGCCTTACATTAGTACTCTCTATTGGCACCTTATGGATGTTTATCAAGGACTATCATTCAGTGTTTGAAGAAGAAAATCGGTGCCTGTTAACTGAAATTCTACACAAAAATTCTTAGAATATCCTGGACTCAGAAAAAGAAAAACTTGACCTGAATATCAAGAGGCGATCACTGATATTTATCACTACTCCTCATTTCCAGAAAGCATACGCGTCAAATCAGCATCAAGACATACTGGTTTTCAAATGCATATTCCAAAAAAAAAAAAAAAATACATATATATAAATATTATTTCAGCTTGTAAAGATTCCACTTCTCAGTTCTATATCTGATAATCCAGAATAAGGCCGCAGCCAAGCCCAACCAGTTCTATATTCGTGAAGATTATTCAAAGATGTAATTGCTGTTAGATTCAGATCGACCCTCCGCGGGTGGGTTTTGGGGTTTTTTTTTGGGAGAACAATGAACAGACCAACCCCACCGCTTCCAAACCCCCTCCCCCGCTCCCCCTGCCCGCTTCCAAACAAGCATTTTTGTATGAGGTGACTAGTTAGGGTGATTCCTGAAAGACAAAGCACCAACAGTCTGTACACAAGTGGGTCTGATCTGTAAACCGGATACGCACATAAAACTCAAGTTCTAGATAATGACCAAGGTCCAGGAGTGGAAAAATACGCAAAACTTTCTGCCGAAATTAACAGCTGGTGAACATTAGGAAGAAGAAACAAGATGGACACCACCTAAGATTAGCGGCATGTAATGTCGTGCTGACCTCATCAGCCATTCAGCAACGAATAGTGTACACCCAAAAAAAACAGGCCTAGCACTACATGTCAATGGGAGCCGCCTTGGTGTTGCCACTTGATGCTCGATTGCGGATCCGAAGGTCGTGGGTTCAAATCCGAATGAAATCAGACCTATAATTTTGAAAAACAATACCTTGATTCCCATGTCCACCCAGTCTAAAATGGGTACTAGGTAACGTAATGGGAAGTAAAAGAGGCAGAATGATGTTGATTATATCAACCCAGCTAGTGCCGATTGGCCTATAAAATATAGGTCTAGCACTATATCAGCCTTAAATGGCTACCAGGAAAAGTCCTGGGCAGTGAAGGCGGCCGGCGCGATGCTGACCACATCGCCCACCATATGCCGACTTGTCTATAAAATACAGGTCTAGCCCCATATTAAAAAATACGTCTGAAGGTGCAGAAAGGGCGCTTCACCTGTTGCTTTTATTACTGTATGCCTAGTACATGGGACGGCGTGGAAACGGGTTCTGTTCTTTACTATATGTCAATATTCGTAAAAGGCCTGAATATGGCCCTTTACTCCACTTGTACCTAAGTAAAAGTAAAGATCCATTTTCACGCCATTAGGCATACAGGGTATATGGTAAAAGCGCCCTTATTTTTACAGACAATCGGCACTCGGCGGGTAATGTGTTCCGCAATATGCCGGCCATCTTTACTTCCCCCAGGACAGCCATCCTGATTCCCATTTTAGGCTAGGTTGACCTGCAATGCCCCATACCATGATAAAAATTAACGCAGCCAGCAGTTGGTTTCGATCGCGGTATGCTAGAATTACGAATCGGACTCGTAACGCCTAAGCCACTGGCGCCACACCCACTTATACTTACTCCCCACTTATCCATGTATCCAGAAACCTAGTCGGCTATAACGAGATCACAAACTACCCAACTGACGACTTCACTCTCGGCTAACATTTCCTCGAATAAATGTCAGCCCCTGACATCCACCCATCTTTGCTAGGCTTTACATCTATGAATAATCATCACGAATATAGAACTGGCCGGGTTTGGCTGCGGTCTTATTCTCGATTACCAGGCATAGACCTGACAAGTGGAATCTATACAAGCTGAAATCAGATATATTTATTTTTTCGTTGGGTTCGGAATATGCATTGTTTATGATGCATGAGATGTATTTGGAACATAAATTTAAATGTACAGAAAAGATGAGGCGTGATTACAGAGAAATGCTTGTCGACGGTTTGACATTTATATTAGGATGTGTGGTTATTTCAAGTGGGGTGATTCTGGTTTGGTCACATTTTGTAAGCTGTCAGTAATTTTAATCCTCACTAGAACCACTTTTTCCTCCCTATTTCTCGTTCTCTTTTGCAGCTTCGTACGTCAAATAACACACTCCTGTTTCTCTGCTTTTTGGCCAACTCACTCAGACTAAAGATACAGTTGTAGCATTTCTGTGCTATTATTGTTCTGCCTTGTTTTTAGCCTATGTTTGTGTGTTCGTGTGTTCATGTGTAGGACTATTTGAGACTGACTGTATGAGTGTATGTACGTGTGTTTATTTGAATACATATGTGTGCGTGGTTGTAAATACATGCATTCACCATCCACTAATTGGTGCTTTTTACAAGATATCATACGATGCATGTTGTTTCATAAACATAACATGCTTTATTAATATAATCAATTGCGGTGTAAAAAATGAGTGTTTGGAAGGGCCGAAACTAAGACGGGACTGCGTGCCTGATTTGTGACCCTTTCAAAATATGTTTGTTCTATATGGGGCTTAGCGTCGCATTTCTCATTATGTATATACTTCGAAAAGTGTGCCATCGTCGTCTTTTTTCTTTTGTCGTCTTGCTGAAACCAGGTTGTAGCCCAGTATCATATTTTTTTTCTCTGCGCTTCTCAAGTGGCTTGGGTGATGGATACGTTTATCTTTTTGTAGTCTCTGCAACACCATGTAACCATATTATTCTTCGTCTTCCTCTCGCCTTCCTAGCAGATGTTCTTCTGTAAAGTCTCTTATGCAGTTTTCTATATGTATTCAATATTTCCTGTGCAGTAGCAATCAATTAATCAATTACAGACATTGATTAACTAGTGCCTGCGCAAAATAGAGGGAATTAAATAGTATGATAGAATAACTTATGTAGAGCTTTGGGAGAGAACTAAACAGGCTCCAGTGGACCGAGAGGTGAGTAAAAGACGCTGGCGTTGGATAGGACACACTCTGAGAAAACAGGAGAACAGCATAACTCGAATGTCTTTACATTGGAACCCACAAGGGCATATGAATAAAGGAAGGCCCAAAAAAAGCATGGAGAAGAGAACTGGAGAATGAAGTTAGAAAGATGGGGAGAGCTCTATGTAATGGCAAAGAATAGAACGACTTGGCGTCAGCTGCTTGAGGGCCTATGCTTCATTTGGGGGATAGAAAGGCAGAAAAGAAGAGCAATCAATTACACAACTGCCGGCTTGCTAGGTCCGTCACGAGGAAGGGAAGGAAAAAAAATCGGACCTGGTTGGTGCCCGTCTCCATCTAGGCTAGCCACTGTCCCGTTAAATTAAAACCTCGCAGCTTCTTAGTGCATCGACCGCTGATTTGCTGTGACTACGCATGTGACACATTAGTCGTTAAACGTATTTTCTGTTGTTTACAGCCGTTTCCCTGATTAATCGCTTCTTGTCACTGAGTGCTAGGTTGAGTATTGACCACAGAACTGACATCACAGCACTCGTGATTTTCTAAAAAGCGCCCTGTCCTCATCTTTGGGCATCAGATGCGAAGGCGTGATTTTCTAAAAAGCGCCCTGTCCTCATCTTTCGGCATCAGATGCGAAGGTGCCAGTAGCAATTTGAGTTAATGTCCAGTTTGCTATCCCTTGAGTGTAGAGTGTCCACCAGATCTCCTGGTCACTTCCATGTTGCCATTTTCGCCAGACCATAATAACCTATTAATGCCTCTGAACTTTTAACTTGCTGCAAAAAGGCTTTGCCCAATTCTAGCTTGTTGTGCATTTAATCACCAACTATCCCCTACTCTCAATTAAAAAAAAAAAAAACAACCAAATTATCACATTTATTTGCAATACAGCGCATAATGCTAATGATATTAAAAATTATAAATAAAATGATATTCTAGTTATTATCGCACACTTTAACAAGACATAAACCCCTTGCGGTTAACCACTAGAAAAAATAATGAGGGGTGTATTGACATCAAATGTACAGTACTGTCGAGTCCACTTAAGTCGAACTCGGAGAAGTCGAATTTCGGTTAAGTCGACATGACCAGCTTAGTCCCAGATATTTTCTTTTGTGTGTGTGCTGTCTTGATAAGTAGAAGTCCTGATAAGTGAAAGCATTTTTTTAATTTCCGGCGACTTCTACTTATTCAGACTCGACTGTATTAATTTGTTGTTCTATGAATGTTATATTCACTGTTATTTATAAAAAACGTAAAACACGAATCAGAAATATGAGGACGAAGATCTTGCAGCAGCAGTTTAAAGACCAAAGAATGGCAAGCAACTGACGTTTAACCCCACTAGGACGGCATAACAAGCGATTAACACCAGGTGACACAAAGTGCCACTATTCTTTTGAGAGTTCCGCATGCGCCAAGTTACAGAATCCCCGTTCAACCGTGAGGTTGCATTAGTGCCCTTGATAACAGTTACGAAGTAACGCGAATACAGCCGGGTGGGGCTTTGATATAATTTTTAAAAGCAAATGTGTGCCAACAGAATGAAAAGAATAGCAGTATAATGGACACTAATGTGAAATCACAGCTTGAAAAGAAGACAGGCATTACAAATGTTAAAAGCCCCAATTAACACTTGTGAAACGACAAATGAGTTTCAAACACATTACCATCAGAAGCTTGACAACAACTAGAATTGTGTACGCGAGGCATTTAGAAATTGGTGTTCCAGTTTATGTTCTCAGCGAATAATGTAGGTAGAAGTATGACACTTGGGTGCTTTATTATTATCCTACCCCAGATGATGTCACAGGACAATCCATCATTCGAGAGTTTCCCGGTTTTCTGGTGCTTTTAACGACCCCAAAACATCTAGAACAGGCCCTAACCCCAACCCACCTACGTCCAACGAGAGAGTGCAGCCTAGGTTCAACGACTGCATGCAGCCTAGATCTCACGATTGCATGCAGCCTATCTACCACCCCCTGAAAAATTAGACAGTCCCGTGACCTGTGGATTTTCCCTGTTTGGGGTATGATATTAATAAAGCACAACAACTTAGCATTTATTATTGCATGTGCGGGAGGACGGACTTCCAGTATGGCGGATGCATATTTGAGTTTTGCAAGGGGACGATGATTTTGCTTTTCTTCCCCACTACTTTTGCTGAATCCATATCAGTTGTTAGTTCAGTTCACACACATGATGGCAAGGCTTTCCACCGATGGATGCTGACAACTAAGGCAATTACTAATAATATAAAGATATTCATTAACTAATGCCTGCGCAGAACAGAGGGAATAAAATTGTAAAATAGAATAACTAACGTAGAGCTTTGGGAGAGAATTAAACAGGCTCCAGTGGACCAAGAGGTGAGGAAAAGACGCCGGCGTTGGATAGGACACACACTAAGAAAACAGGAGAACGGCATAACCAGAATGTCTTTGCATTGGAACCCGCAGAGGCATAGGAATAAAAGAAGGTCAAAAACACATGGAAAAGAGATCTGGAGAATGAAGTTAGAAAGATGGGGAGGACATTAGGAAAGCTCCGTGTAATGGTGAAGGATAGAACGACTTTTCGTGAGTTAGTTGAGGGCTTATGCTTCAATGGGGGATATAAATTCAGAAGAAGAAGAAGACTGAGCCGTTGGTTGTGAACTGACTGGATAAACATAGAGTTTGAACTTTGAACAATGGACCAACATCATCGCACACGGGTAGTAACCCATAAGTGCTCCGTTCTTCTTCTCTTAAGTCTGAGTCCGAAGAAGCTTAGCACAGTGCACAGATTCTCTAGTATCGGCGAGGATCCTGAAATACTTTAGGTAGATTTTTAACTCCTGATTTTGCCCGGGAAGGGCAGTTGGACTACTCTTTTCGATTTCCACCTGCCAAGTCTTTTTTTTTTTTTTTTACATGCGCAACAATGCACACAGGCGTCCGATCTCACTACCCAGAGACCAGGGGGAATTACTAGAAGTCCAAGTCCACGTGACAAAATCCCAGCCCTTACCGGGTATTGAACCCGGAACCTCTAGCACTCGAGGCGGACATCATGCCTTAAGACCACGCAGCTCCCCAAACATAGAGTGTATGTAGGATTTACTGAACCATTTACAAAAAAAAAAACAATCAAAGGACGTTGCAGCATGGCGTCTTTTCCTGCTAGCAACGGAAATCAAAATTAAAAATATATATATATATATATATATATATATATATATATATATATATATATATTTATATATATATATATATATATATATATATATATGAAAGGACTGAGGAAAAACATGCATTAAAGGAGTCAAATAACATGTAAACAAACGAAACAAAATAAAAATATACGACATAGCGATATAAATACAAATATAAACAAATCACGTAGAAAAGCACACATACATAGTACACTCAACCAGGCAACGATGATTTATGGAAGAAATATAAGAGACAATGCGATGAACTGCAGTTATGAACGAGTTGTAGTATGTACTTTATTGAGTGCAGTAACGTTAACTAACATATATAACATGTAGACCAGTTCTCCAAAACACATATGCTTGCAAGTGTGACAGGAAGCTGGAGACGACACACGCATGCGTGTGCACGCGATACATAATGGCGCTGTTTTGGTGTCACATTACGGCAGCAAATAATCAGTATGGATGCAACAATAAATTCCCATTTCCCATTTAAAGTCTCATTGCTTGCTGGATAAAATAATTCTTTCTGTTAAAAATTGTATGTGTGTGGATATCGTCATTTGTTTCTGCATACTCTAGCTTTTACATTAGATATTCCTTGTGACATTAGCTTGGGGTATGTTGATTGTCTTTTGCATTTTTAAGGAAATACTAGCACTGCTTAATTCCATCTTGTGAGGATTTATAAAAACTGTAACAGACTTACTCTATCTAGTCTATACGTGATGTGTTTAATCTTTAGACAGTCACATCGCCAGAGTTATCTAGTCTATATGTGATATGTTTAATCTTGAGATAGTCACATCGCCACAGTTCTTCTTGCAAATCTGAAATTTCAGTGATGGCCTTGCTCGAGTCACAGGTGTTGGGGCAAGGGAAGAAGAAGAACCTTTGATGCCATGACCAGAAAATTGACCTCAATAACAGATGAGTTTTTAAGAGAGTTCACAACTAACACACGATACAACCGAGGAACTAACTAGCCAGTCAGCAAGCTGAACAACCAACTAAACAATCAGTCAGTTAGTCATGGAATCAACCAGCCACCCAGCAAGGAAATCAAACAACAGATAGCTAACGTTCTAACTATTCAACCACCCGGCTTTTAAGCTACTTACTCACCCACAAATATAATTAATTACATACAAAGTGATCCAACCACAGTACTATTACATCAACCCACCAGCCAACAATTTAACAAACCAAGAAACAAACCCACACATTAGCTAACCAACAAAATAGACAGACAATGAACAAACATCTCTTCTAACTCACCAACGAAGAAATCAATTCAATAAAAATAATCAATGAACTGTGACTTAAAAGCTTAACGAAACGGGTAAGCAGAAAAATGTGCACACAACAACACAGATCGACGTTTCGGTCGAGGCCTAATCAATTTAACAACATATAAGGCATTTCCGTAATCCATTGGGGGAAAAGAGGGGGGAGGGGGGGTGGAGGGCGAGGAGGGAATAGCATTTAAGATACTCATTCGATGTACCAGGTTCAGGAATTGTCTTCGATTTTCGATTATGGAAACAAAAAGTATTGTGAAACGAGAAATAAAACTAGGCAGCTTCAAAATACATACCACATTCACGTACGACAACATGAACGTTGCGGCTAGAAAGCCTTTATCAGCATTCGATACAAGCGGACATTGATACAAATAAGAATGTTTACAATCATTTATTCTTATGATAAGGTCTGCCACAGATTCTTCCTTCGGAATGTTGAGGAAGAAGAAGAAGAAGAAGAACATAAAACAAAACACTCGCTTTAAAACCCATCTGGATGAGAAAAAAAAAAATGAAATATGGCTAGCAAATAGTGGACAGAAGAACAAGTGTGAGGAAAGCATATAGAAAATATTGACAACTATCAACTCAGGGAACAAAAAGAACATCCAGGCAGCCATACATGTTGGATAATCATTGCGGCCAAACATTTTTGTGTGAAGATGGCACCCTTAATGAGATAGAACCGATCGATAAAACTATGCTAATGACTTGAAAATGATGAGACTATATTCAGTACAATCGTGTAGGAAACAAACCCATACATATTTATTTTATTCGTTTTGCCTTAAAAAATGCTTTTTTTTTTTTTTTTGACCCCAATAAAATTTGTAAATTAACGCTATTAAAACTATAGCCGATCGTTGTTATCAAAAACTAGTGCTGGCTCTAAAATTAGGCCATTATTTGAATTTCGCCCCGATGAGAGACGCGAAACTATCCGCAACATTACACCAAGGACATTGAAATGTGTTTGTCGTACCCCTAGACGGGCATTAAGACACACAGACCATCAGTTTCCATTATCCAAGCATACCTCCCGAAGTTACAATAAAACTGCGATTTGTTTCATGTGGCTACGCCTGTGGTGTGGTTTTATGAATCCTTTGTGGGAACGGCCATGGGCTGTGTGTTGTGTTACTGAAAGGAAGCATAAGATACAAAACTGTCTGCCTTGTTAATGAAATAAAGTTCTCTTTGTAGATAGCTAGTTTCGATCACAGACCGAAATTTTCTAATATCTTGTTGATTATTTATTTGTTTGTCGTCATCTAGATGTTGATAGTCAGTAGACAATGAGCTGTAGATAATTTGTAGACAATGAACTGTAGATAGTTTACAGCCAGCGATTCTAAACTATTTCCTGGCAGCTAGATGTATACAGTTTGTAGACAAGTAATTGTAGATAGCTTTGTAGACAGCTGGCACGATAGTTAGTAACAAGTACGCTGTTCACAATGTGAACACAGCTAAGTATACATAGTTTGTAGAAAGCTAGCTGTAGATAAGTCTGAGGAACGACAGATATAGACTGGTTAAAGACAGCTAGGGGTAGACAAACAGTTTTGAGAAGCTAGGTGTAGGTCGTTTAAAAAGAGGTAAGTGTTGATGGTTTATAGCTGTTAACAGTTTATATACAATGTCTTGTAGGTCGTTTGTAGGCAGCCTCGTGTAGATAGTTTGTAGGCAGACTCACGTAGCTATTGTGTAGACAGGGCCGCTCACAATGCCTAAGCTCCCACGTTCTGTCAACAATTAGCATACGCCACAGGAACAATTCAATACAATCCCAGTCAGCCCAAAGAAACATCTGATACAGAGCATGTCCATTACAACCTGTGCTAAGCGTGCCAGACATGGTCACTGACAACAAACCAGAAACGAAAATTAGTAACCAAGGAAAAAATGATGTATGAGAAGAGCTGCAGGAGTGACGAACAGATATAAAATAAGGAATGAGGTCAAAAGAGAAAAAGTCGGCACAGAATCAATTCTAAATATTTCACAAAGACCCCAAAATAACGTGGTTTGCATACTTGGAGAGAATGCTATGTGACGCCAAACCATTAAAGGCAAACACAAAAATCGAAATGTGCGAAGAACATGAGGTAGACCAAGAATGATATGCAAAGATAACATCAGAGAATCGCTGCAACATCATGCTGTGTCTATGGTCAAAGCAGTCAGAAGAGCAAGAAACAGCACCTCATATATCCCTCTACACCTGAAGCAGTAGAAGAGTCAGTCAAGAAGTAGACTAAACAATCACACACCACTAACTCTGATTATGATTTTCTTACAGCACTATCAGTGTTTGCACTGCCATCGTCTTATGGCATTGTTTGCGTGGCGGAACAGTGCAATCGAAAGGGGTTTAAATCACTCAGACCTACACAAACCAGCGCAATGAAGTATCTTGAAAACCCCTACAACAGAAAGCCTGAGGGATTAACAGAACAGATTAGACAGTCTTTTGGCTAGAGAAATATAACAGCGTTGTGCCACAATGGTTTTTACATACCCTTGTGGGCATCCTTGCTAGCAAATGATATTGTCTCCAGTTTTTAGTTGGATTTTTCTAGAGTGTATTACGTTTTTATTTGAATGACAAGACTGTTTTCTGTAATTGTCCTGCGGCTCAACACCGAATTTGGAGTGGTAATAAAATATATTGTTAAAGAAAATGTCTGCAATTTGGGGGGAAAAATTTTCTTCTAGAAAGAAATACCTGGTTGCAGCATACAGAAATACAATAGAATAATCTAAAAAAGTAGAAAGCTTTCAGTTAAACACTTTTTCGTCTTTCCACACGATAGTCTTCAGTTATGCAATAGGGATGATATTGGAGTCTCAGTCCGTGACAATGGCGGGTCTGAATAGCAAACAACATTTTCACTGTCATTTGTTTATACAGTTTTTTTTTTTTGTGTATGTGTGCATATTTTCACATCTGCAGTTATTGCAGGGAAGTAAATCATGCAAATAACCTTTGAGCAGGCTCTTCAAAATTAAGTTATGTGAAGAATTGAATGAAATAAAACATATGTGTATAGATTTGGATTGGTGTATTAACGAAACTAGAAATATCTTGTTTTTCAGAGAACACATAAACATTTTTGTTCACTTCATTCTTATGTGTCTTCTGTTTTGTTTCTTGTCGTTGTTTTACTGACGAAAGCTACTAGCTGCAACGTCCTTCGTTTATGCATTGTAAGTGGTGTTTGTAAAGCTCGCATATTCTTTATGTTTTTCTTGCTTGTTTCTTTTATCTTTTTAAATCTCTCCACAGATACTGTATCCGCCTGTGAAAAGAATGAGGCCTCTGTGATATCTTCTTTTTCGCGTTCGGTTTCCTATGCTCAGATCAGATCATCACTTGAGTTGCCTCTATGAACACGCAAATCAGTAGCAGGTCTTTTATGGTTTCCCCATAGCTTGCTCTGCACACTTTGCTCTTGAGGCCAGGTGTCTTTTCGAAGTTGTAGGTAGAGTGGGCGGGTCTGTGGGTCTACAGAATGTGCTCAAGCATATAACAAACATTTATAGAAGTCGAATTCCTTGTCTAGTCAAGACTTCAGGTTACTTTTACCCCGTGGGTTCGGGGGCCTCATTGTAGGGGAGGGGGGGCAGACGAAAATAGACCAACTACCTCCCAAACAAGCATATCGTAGGAGTCAACTGACTGGGAGCTTCCTTCAAAGTCGGAGTGTATCTGCCTGAGCGGCAAGGAACAAACCAGCTACGTACCATTAGCACAGTAAAGAGAATGTACATGCAAAATTCAGTCCCTGACAAGAAGCCAATGTCCAAATAGACGAACAACCAGAACTTTTAGCAGGAGTTTACAGCCAGGGATCCAAAAAAAGAAGAAGAGGTTACTTCGTAGTCATCGGGTCTCCCAGTATTAACCTCACGGTTAAACATGATTGGGGATATATATATATATATATATATATATATATATATATATATATATATATATATATATATATATATATATATACGCGTGTGTATGTGTTTGTGTGTGTGTTTGTGTCAGGTAGAGGCAAGCACCGTTAAGACACGCAATTAGTAGAAGCTGTTTCTCCTTAAAGTGTATTTCATTCTCATAGACTGGGCTACCGACGACGGGCAAAAGGCACCACAGAAATTGAGATTAAGAAGTGGGTATTCGATTGAACTACTCCAGTCTACTGTTGCTGGCTTCAAGGACGGTCTCTCTCTCTCTCTCTCTCTATCTCTCTCTCTCTCTCTCTCTCTCTCTCTCTCTCTCTCTCTCTCTCTCTCTCTCTCTCTCTCTCTCATGTATATAAATATATAAATATATATATATATATATATATATATATATATATATATATATATATGTGTGTGTGTGTGTGTGTGTGTGTGTACGACTCTGACCAATTGTTCGCTCTATATTTGGAACAGGTCAGAGTATTTATGTCAGTAGTAAAAGCACAAGTTTAGTCGTTCTGTGATTTATGATGGCGTATATTATGTTAGCAATTTTTCCCCCCATGACAGTAATACATCCTAAGGCTAGTCGAATGGTTAGATCGATGCGCTCTTACGCGGGAGACCCGGGGTCTAATCGTCCGTTAATGTTTGTGTCTGAGGCACACAATTACAAGATCCCAACCTGCAGAGTTTGTGGCAATTGCTTTAAACATGCGACGTTAAATCATCTATCTGGCTCATGACTGCCTTTTCCTACATGGACTTGAAAGTTCAGATAGTAACCTAGTTATAATAAATATTGAACTAAGAATCGACATCCCGGCACTCGGGACACCCCCAATAAGCGCTCCGTCTCAAATTCTAATATCGATGGCACGTGTAACTGTACATCCGTCTCGTCATTCTTTTGAGTGTTGAGCGTCGATTAGATCTCTACAGACCGTAATGACCTATTTGTGCCACTGCTCTGTTCAGATGCTCCTAAAGGGCCATAACAACATCTAGCTTGTCATTCATCAACTCACCACCAAGTGGTGCAGAACAGGTTAGTCTCTCCGCCAGTCTCTCTGCCTGCTCATTTCTCAACACACCTGCATAACCTGGAGAAAATATCGCTAACTACCCGGGACCTCCGAAGTGATGCTTGCCACTTTGCTCGGAGCATGCCTGTCTCCACTTTTCTCAAACAACGATCAATCTGGAAATCTGGATACGTGGTGACTAAAGATAAATCATTTCAAATCCTTCATGCGTCAACAATGGCAGAACGCTAAGATTTCTAGAAAACAGGGAAGACCAAAAGAAACTCTCCGTAGAACCATCACAAGGGAGAGCTCAACCATAGGTCTCAGTCGCACTCAAGACCTACATCAAGTGGCAACGAACCGACAGACGTGGAAAGCTATGACCTCTGCCCTATGCGCCATCTTTGGCACAAGAGGAATAACTAACTAACTAACTAAGATTTCTAGAAGCTTCCCCGATTCATCACCTGCGCCCGGAACTCTGTATTCTAAAAGAGATGGTTCTGTCCCTACGGCTGCCCTGGTAAAAACAGATAGTCCTGTTTGATCGTTGTTGAAATTGTTCTTCAGTTATAAAGGATTCACTGATTTGCTTCATTTATGTAACTGTTACTGTTGTATGCGCCTGACGAGATACAACGAAATATGCCAGGCAATAAATTGTGCAATCTATTGTTTGTGTCTTCTCTGTTCAATACTATTTTTGTCTAGGATATCTTTTACTCTACATCGACGGACAATCAGAGAGCGGGCACAAGGAATGCAGAGGAATATACGTATAGGATGACGGACAGACAGACACTCAGACAGGCATAACGATAGCAAGACCGGGAAACAGAAAGAGCGATATTAAACTACATTATTACAGTAAAATGTAACACATATACACATACACACACACACCCACACACACACACTCACAAAGAGACACAGACAGACAAAGAGACACAGACAGACAGACAGACAGACAGACAGACAGACAGACAGACAGACAGACAGACAGACAGACAGACAGACAGACAGACAGACAGACAGACAGACAGACAGACCCACCCATTGGACAGAGATGGAAAGTTTGTGTGATTTTCACAGGCGGGACAGTCACGCGGCACCTGTCTCCAGTGAAGTTGGATCCTCGACTAACAAATGGGCTATCGTACGTCCAGTAGCTTTTCGTTGCCGACTCAGTGAATTTAACCAGGTATTTCGGAATTACAACAAGCTTTTGCAACCCATAAGCCACAGTGCCGACGATGAAGTTAAAGGATTAGTAGAAACTCAGCGAAAAGATAGGAAAGTAAAGATAAATACTCACAGATAGAGAGAACGTCTCGACCAAACACTTCATAAACAAACTAACAAGAACTATATAATACAAAAAGAAAATGAAAGGAATCCCACAGACAAGGGATGAACGAGAAAATTTGAATAGAGTGTTATATTATCTGTCTGTCTGTCTGCTCATCTAAATTTACATATGCGCGTGTGTGTGTCTGTCTGTCTACTTCACATGCCATGTTTGCCCTCAAAAAGGAAGTTGGCATATTTTGAAGTCTTTTTATTTCACAGTCAGGGTGCGATATCTGCGCCTTTTTGTCCAACCCGTTTTTAGTCAGACTGCGATATCTGCGCCTTTCGATCCGACCTGTTGCAGTGTTTTTAGTCAGGGTGCGATATCTGCGACTTTTTGTCCAACCCGTTGTAGTGTTTTTAGTCAGGGTGTGATATATGCGCCTTTTGATCCGACCTGTTGCAGTGTTTTTAGTCAGGGTGCGATATCTGCGCCTTTTTGTCCAACCCGTTTTTAGTGTTTTTAGTCAGACTGTGATATCTGTGCTTTTCGATCTGACCTGTTGCAGTGTTTTTTGTCAGGGGGCGATATCTGCGCCTTTTTGACCAACCCGTTGTAGTGTTTTTAGTCAGACTGCGATATCTACGCATTTTGGTCCAACCGGTTGCAGTGTTTTTAGTCAGGGTGCGATATCTGCGCCTTTCGATCCGACCTGTTGCTGTGTTTTTAGTCAGGCTGTGGTATCTGCGCCTTTCTGGCCAACACATAAGATGTCAAAAAACACCTAACGAGTCTCCTACTGCGACACCCGTAACGGCTACACCAACCACGTGTAAACTGCAGTCTTATGTGGGATTGGCCCTTGAGTTTCATAATTTATGCAGATTTCATTTATTTCTTGACATCAGTTCGACTGCTGTCTCCGTGCTTTCAACATCACTTCTGGGAAAACGCAGGACCAGGGAGAGCTAGTACCTTAAGGACTCTCCAACACCTCCACCCCCCCCTCTCTCTCTCTCTCTCTCTCTCTCTCTAACTAACTAACCAACCCCACCTCTTTAACATTTTCATCCATAGAAGGTTATAGCCGAGGTGAAAATAGCAACAACAAAATTACGACTACACTGCATCGACAGGAGCTAACTACATAAGCCTTGTAGGAGACTGTTGTGTTGTTGGGTATTTCAATACATCCGGCCTAAACATAAAAATGCACAAGCATAATAACATGATGATGCATACGAGTAAATGTAGTCATATATGCTGTGTTGTTTGCCAATCAAGGAGTTCAAGTTTACAGAAAGAGGTGGTGGGGGGGGGGGGCAGCGCTGTGCTGGTCAACTCTCCCCTTTCCTATAAATGTTTCAGGCCATTGCCGTGGGATGGCAATATAAAAAATAAGATGGGCGGCGGGTGGGGTGGGTGCAAAGTGAGGGGGGGGGGGGGGTCTAAATTGTCTCTAACAATCTATAGATGTTCTGTTTTTAAGTTTGTGTATACATTTTTCACAATAATTCAAAAATATTCTAGTTATGCTTAATGGAGGCAGTGAGTTTATCTTTTTTACCTCCAGAATAGGGTAATGGAAGCCGCACAGGAAGCTTGTGTTATCTTAACTGATTTACTTTCCCTAGAATTACTGCAGATGTAAAGTTAAGGAAAACCCCAACAAATTTTATACACGAATAATCAAAAACTATTTAAAATTTTCATTAGGGAAAAGATGTATTTACAACGCAGAACACAGTCCATCACTCTTGCCCCTGAAACTTTCAAGGAAATGAATTCTTACAAAGTTAAAAAAAAATTATCTGAAATCCCGAAGGTACGTGAGGACAGTTCAACCAGAAAATATGACAAATTAATGGAAGGCAAGGCCAGGCAAGGGTATGATTGAAATCCCACGGAGAATTACATGTGGCTCTACAGCTCTATCTTGTCTTTTAATTCTATCAAAATGCAGATTCAAATGTGAGGAGTGAAAGAAAACAATAAGACAGAGGCACAACGCTTTGATTCCAGTCTTTGTACTGACGCAAGTGTGTGTGTGTGTGTGTGTATGTGTGTGTTTGTTTGTGTGTGTGTGTGTGTGTGTGTGTGTGTGTGTTTTTAGGGAAAGGGAATATTGAATCTTCTTTGTAAAGCTTTTCTTAAGAATAACAATTGGGATTTCATGCTTGATATTTGGAAGATTGGGAGTCGCCGTGGCCCAGCGGCTAGACACTCGCCGGTCTGATGCTGACCAATCACCCATCTTTTGCCGATTGGTCTATAAAAATATAGGTCTAACCCTATATGCCCTATACGCCTAAAGGCGTGGAAAAGGGTCCTTTAATTTTTTTGTTTTTGTTTTTAATGCTTATTTTGAAGATTGCCAGGTGTCCGTACTGGTAGAGTGGTAATAGTTATGTCATCATAATAATCATCCTACATACACTAGGTGTCGTTGGGTCACCATTTTCTGTTGACTGTCTGATCAGCTCTCTCCACCTTTGACGGTCAGTTGCAATGGACTTCATGGTTGCATGGCTGAGGCCTGTCGAGTCAGTCAGGTTCTGTAACCAGGTCTTTCTTTGTCTGCCTTTTCTCCTCTTTCCCTCTACTGGGCCCTGTAGTTTTGTTTTTGAGATAGTTATGTGCGTTCACAAATACACGTAGCTGCCACTCAGAGCACGAACAGCACTACTGCCATAGAGCAAGAGGCAGACCGAGAGTACGATGGATAAACAATATATCAGAGATCCTTAGGCAACACGGACTAACAACAACACGTGCACCACACCTGGCCCAGGATAGAAAACTGCGACCCCCCACTACGCTGTGAGGCAATTGTGGACAAGACAAGACAAGACAAGACAAGACCACTCAGAGCTGACATAGTTAGGCTGTATGTGTAAATGCGGAAGAACCATGTTCGAATCCTTATTAGGTTGTGGATATTTTTTTTCTCTGTTTGGGCAACACAGGAACCCTAACCTGCAAAGTTCGTGGCGATATCAACAGGCATGAATCACAGAGCCTCAGACTCGAAGACCGCAAAACAGCAAATACATCAGTTTAGTTTGCTGAAAACGCGTTTGGTCGAAAAGTTCTTTGTGTGTGTGTGTGTCTGGATGTGAGGGTGCGTTGTGCCTCTCTCTCTCTCTCTCTCTCTCTCTCTCTCTCTCTCTCTCTCTCTCTCTCTCTCTTTCTCTCTCTCTCTCTCTCTCTCTCTCTCTCTCTCTCTCTCTCTCTCTCTCTCATTTCCGTTTTTTTCATTGCTTTCTATCATTCTTTCTCCATCTCCTTGAACTGTCGCCGCAAAACTACAGGCAGTTGGGCAAAAAATATTTTATAGGCTGGAAATCTAAAAAAAAAAAAGATTCTTCTGTATGCAGATTCTAACATGAATATATAATGTGTTTTTATGTGCGCACACTGGTGTGTTTGTCTCTGTTTTAACTGATTACCTACCAGTTTACGCACCATACGACTTCTGGTTATTCCTTAAATGGTAAGCTTGTCTAAACACTTTCTTCTCCATGCAGCTGTTATAATAAAACATAACGACGAAAACATTACTTTCTCAACACTTTTATGTAGCTAGAGGATACTCCAGCGGGTATCTACTCTTTTATTCAATTGCCTAAAGAGAGACATTATCGTCAGTATAAAAGCAGAAAATGACTTCCTACAACAGCTTACCCAGTAGCCACCATCTATTTAAAACCACATTTGTATCACCATATATTAATCACAATATCGTTGAAATATTTGACAACTTTTATTTAACATCATTTAATTTATGCAACCTTTTCATTTAGGCCATCCATTTAACACTATGTTTATAACACCATGTTTTTAAAAATTATCCATGAAAAACCATATATTTTAACTATCCTTTTAACACCCTCTGTTGCTTCTTCTAAAAGTCCGTGCCGTGTGGCTTTGGTAGTCATGTCTATCCACAACCTTCTGTCTCGTGAACTTTGAATCAACTCTGACTCAAATGATCTTCCATGTCATGATGTCAAACCGCACGGCACCTATTCTCTCGGTCTTCCTCTGCCTCTACCTCTCTCTAACTTACCTACCGCCACGATGTACTCCTGTTTTATCCTTCTCATCACATTACCAAAGAATGTAGATCGCTTTTTTTTTTTTTTTTTTTTTTCTGATGTGGTGCAATCAATTGTCTTCGTGGGTCGGTTTCTTCCAAAAGTCTTCATTACTCTTTTTATATGTCTAAGGTATTCCCATCGTTCGTCTATAAAACCACATCTCCGGAGCTTCCAAATAAGTTTTCACTAATTTACTAACTGTTCATAATTCACATCCGTATATCAACCCTCTGTTTATCACCCTCTATTTAACATCATTTTTCTGACACAAAATATTTAAAAACTTGCAACACCATCAACTTCATTCTTACTACTATGTTACAAAATGAAAACATGTTTTGTAGATACTTTGTAACATTTCAATTCTACATCTGAGTGTTTCCGTCCCGTGTAAATAAAATGATTACAACCTAGAAAAAAACGTTAACAACTCAATTTTCTTTTGGGGATAAAATATGTGTTTACATAGACGAATGGTTCTAAGCCTTTATAATTTACAGATTGATGGAATATTCGGTCGCTATAGTGACGGATATTTTGCAAGCGTGTTGCATGGTGTGCGTCTAAACCGCTCCAAAATGTCGAGTTCTAAATGAACCACTAGACTTGCCTATGGACTGAACTATTCTATCTTGTCTTATTCTTTCTAATTTGTGCTTTTCATTCTGATTTATCTTATTCGCTTTTATTGTCTTATTCATTCTTATTGTCTTATTCACTCTCATTTCTCTTATTCATTATCAATGTCTTATTCAGTCTGAATGTCATATTCTTTCTCATTGTCTTATTTATTCATTCTCATTGTCTTTTGTTTTCTCATTGTCTTAGTCATTTTCATACGTCTTACTCCTTCTCATTGTCTTATCATTATTATTGTCTTTTTTAAAATTCACATTGTCTTATTCATTCTCATGGTCTTATTCATTCTCATTGTCTTATTCGTTATCATTGTCTTATTCATTCTTATTGTCTTTTTCATTCTCATTGTCTTATTCAGTCTCATTGTCTTATCCATTCTCATCGTGTTATTTATTCTGATCTGGCCTCTTTTGACGCCTCTGGCGCATCAGCTATATGATGCTAGACTCATATTCTTACAAACAACAGGGAGGCGGTGTGATCTACCTAACGCCGGTCGACTTTACTTTCCATGATATTATCCGGTGCCCAATAAAGGTGAGGTCGACCTGTGGTAGTCGAGGCCAATTTTGATAAAAACTCGTCACAATCTAGATTCCAACTGAAGACCCTCAGACCTGCAATGCGAGGCCTCGCTACTTCGAGTTTCCTAAATGACTAGAAAAAGTGTATTCAGGGCCGTATCATGCTATGATGCAGAGGCGTAGCCACATCAGGCGGCACCGTAAGGGGTGCGGCATAAGCAACTAATTCAAAATACAGTTTGAACGTTTAATCCGACAGCTGGAAACTATCAGGGGGCGGCATTTCGAAGACTTGCATTATACTGAGGAAATTTACCACACGGGACTATGTAAATTGTGCTATGGGGAGTCACGCGAATGAAGTTCCTCATCTCCAAAGGATAAAACCTGGGCAATATTGTAGAGAAAGTGTGTGTGTGTGTGTGTGTGTGTGTGTGTGTGTGTGTGTGTGTGTGTGTGTTGTGTGTGTGTTTGTTATTAGAAAAAAGTAAACGTAAAGGAAATTGTGTATAAAGTATGGACAAAAGTGTCAAATCTCTGTGTCTTCGAGCCTAGAAGGTATGTGGAACTACTCAAATATTTGTATACAGCCTTTTATATTCAATAGGTAATGTGGTCCATATCATTCATCGCCAGTGTCATCGTTATCTTCGTCATCATTATCATCGTCATCATTATCTTCGTCATCATTATCATCGTCATCATTATCATCGTCATCATTATCATCGTCATCATTATCATCGTTATCATTGTCATCGTCATCATTATCGTCTTCATTATTATCATCTACGTCATTATTGTCATCATCATCATCATTATCATTGTTATCATTTTTATCGTCATCATTATCATCATCGACATCATTACCACCTCCATCATTATCATTGCCATCATTATCCTCATCATCATTATCATCGCCAAAATTATAATTGTCATCATTATCATCGTCACTATTATAATCATGGTCATCGTTATCGTCGTCATCATCGTAATAATCATCACCATCATCATCATATCTTCTTTGTCCTTATCGTCGTCATCATCATCATCGTCATCATTATCATCGTATCATTAACGTCGTCATCATTGTCACGATCCTTATTATCATCGTCATCATTATCATCGCCATCATTATCATCGTCATTATTATCATCGCCATTATTATCATCGTCATCATTATCATCGTCACTATTATAACCATCGTCATCTTTATCATCATTATCATTATTATCATCAGTTTTTACCAATGCTAGTCACGATCATACGCACTTGCCACCACACGTAAATGCAAATAGTAAAAATCGACACGTGAGAGTCACCGTGCTATAGCAGCTGAACTCTGGCCTGCTAATCAGTTCGTCGTTTCCCCCGTGTGGGTTCCGGGGCCCTATTATAGGGAAAACAAGAATAGACCCACTGCCTCCCCAAAAGCATGTCGTAAGAGTCGACTAATTGGGGAGCTTCCTTTGAAGTCGGAGTGCATCTGCCGGAGAGGCAAGGAACCAACAGTCTGTATTCAAGAGAATAAGATCTGTAAAACTGATGCACACGCAACACTCAGGTTCTGGAGCAGGACTGCAGTTCAGTAGTGGACGAACAACCAGAACTTTCCGCTAGAGTGTACAGCTGGTGAACGCGAAGAAGAAGAAGAAGTTCGTCGTTCGTTCAGGTCCTGATAGAGGAAGGCATTTTTTTTTCTTTCAAAAATTACCTTGGCACTCAGGTTGACCCAGCTTTGAATAAGGACTAGATAAAGTTCTGTAAGTAAAGGCGACCAACTTAATGTTGACATCCCCACCGATTGCTGATTGGTCTATAACATATACGTCAAGAAGTATATGCCAAATACGCATGAAGACGGCGGATAAAGGTTCTGTATTTTACTTTCACATTTTTTGTGGTTCAAGGGTTTCAATACTACTCGGTGAATCGCCAGGTTTCGATATTACGGGGTGAATCGTCAATGTATTCCCACGATAGGAATCTCATAAACCTGTCTGAACACCACGGAAGTAGTTTAAAAAAAAAAAAGTTGACATCCCCGGGGATATATTAAACTATAGTTCGTTCAACAACTCATAAACACACATGCAAGAAATTTTCTCGAAAACTGCCTGTTAGATCGCAATGACTTTTTGCAAAGAGCCTTAGAATATCCATGACTTTAAAGAAATATTTTGTTCACTAAAAAAGAATATCATATGTTTTTATTTTAATTTTTTTCTGCTTAAAAATAAGACGTCGGTCAAGGTTGTTTAGTTAAAGCGCATCTACAAATTAGTGTTGAATTGTTGTGTCATATAGCTACCTTATAAAAGCTGACATTGACATCAATTTCAAAATGAATTTGAGATGCTAATTAATAACTATGCAGAAAGTTACCGTTTTACTGTACCAGCACTTCTTTAGGAAATCTAAGATGGGTCATTTATATTGTGATATTCATCACCCAGAGAAACGAACATTATTCGCGCTTGGTCTGGATAGAACATCATTTACCCGTCGGATTAGACAGGACACAGAGTACACGCATGTCAAGTAACAGAAAGTATTGTGATCGGCACTCATAGAAAGAAATAGAAAGATAGAAGAACACACTAGACAAAATAAAAATCGAAAGCTATAGTTACCGTGCCGGGAATTGAACCTGTCACCTCCAGACGGCGTCTGCGCCTCGCCATGAATACAAGTGCACTAAAATACATGGTCAACAAGGCACCCCCAAAAAAAGGTGTCTTATTGGCCATGTCTATCGTACAGCTTGAAATCCACGACTATGGAATACGGACAGAATATGTTTATATGTTTATGTTGTCTAGTGTGTTCTTCTATCTTTCTACTTCTTTCTATGAGTGCCGTTCACAATACTTTCTGTTGCTTGATTAAATTATAACATTTAACGGCCTCAAATGGTTCCCCCCTCTGTTTATTTATAGGAATGACGCATGATAAGCAAGAAAGGAAAAGGACAGTTGACGACTTTGATGTAGATGTCATTAGACGTAAGATCTTAAAAGTCTTGGAGACAAATTAACTTGTTAATCTCCAGAAACTGAAATCAGCATTGAAATCACAATGCAGTACTGACATTTAAAAAAAAATAGCCAGTGGAAAATGGTAAGAGCCACCGGGTTCACTTTCATGAAAACTGTAGGTGCAAGGAATATTATTTGTGAAAAGCCGCATTTGATTGCTAGTCAAAGCAAATACATGAGGCAGATCCGTGAGCGATGGATGCAAGGCTATGATTCTGTATATTTGGATGACTCCAAAATTAATGCTCACCATTTCTATGCTAAAGAATGACAGTCAGTAAACGGTGAACAGAAAAGAAACATTCCAAGCAGCAAAGGCATTATACTCAATTAAGCAGAAAGCAGTGAAAAAGGCCTTATCCAGGATGCTGGACTTATTTTCCAGTCATAAAGTACGGATGGTATGGATGAATGGACACATTTTCAGACACTGGATGGAGAATTATCTTATTAAAATCTGGACATCATGCCTAGTAATAGATAATGCCGCCTATCACAATTACGTATCAGAGGAAGACAAAGTACCAACGACATCAAATACAAAAGGTCAAATTAGGACTGAAGATGAGTAGCAAATGTTGCATATTGGGGGCATGTTTATAATTGAACAAGGCAGACAGATTGGCTGGATCTGCACCACTGGGTGGTGAATTGATACATGACAAGGCAGATGTGGTCAAATTCTTTGGGAACAAGTAATAAAGTCAGAAGAGAAAATAGATTATCCCGGCCTGGAGAAAATGATACACATGGGTGTGACCAGAGGGTCTGGCCCGCACACTACACTCAGAGAAATGGCGAGATGGACATATAATCAGACTGCGTCCGATGCTATTAGTATTGGAACTCTGCGCTGGCTGCTGAAGATGGGGACGGCGCGCATTTGGGAGTGCCCAGAGTGCTGTGATATCTTTCTTGACTCAGCTCAACTGAACTTAGTTGAACATAAATGACAGCAAATAAATTTACTTCATCTATCAATCTATTATAAAGGCACGCCTCTGATTTAAAAAAAAAAAGGACAGGAAATTCATATTTTTACTGTCAAATCTAAAAGTTAACTCCACTTATTTACAGTTTTTCGAAAAGATCAAAGGAATTAGCTGGTATTCAGCATCCTGAGCATCTATGGACTAAAAAATACCACTATTTTTGCGTCATGGATATTCTAAGGCTGCATGCACAAAATTGTTGCGATCTAACAGGCAGTTTTCGAGAAAATGGCTTGCAAGTGTGTTTATGAGTTGTTGAACGAACTATAGTACTCAAAGATCATGAAACAGTTCAACTCACTCTAATCCTCTAATCCGAAGATTAGTATGAACTTCCCTAAAACATCAAATAAATGAGAAGACTGGAGAGTCATCGCTAATTTCTGCTCCACACGGGGAACCTAACAGAAGAGGAAGCCTTAGTGTGTGGCTGACTCTTCTGGTTTTCTTTATCAAAAATCAGCTCTTTAACGGCTTCAAATGATGAATTAGACTTCATCTCAATGTTTCATTTTTGTCTTTTTGTACTCTGCGTTGTCGAGGTGACTGAAAATAAACCGTGGTAGCGTTCCCGTTTGTGTACTTCTTATAGCCCCCTCCCCCTGCTCTCCTCCCCCTTTTTCCACGTCTAAAAAAGGAATATAGAGATAGATGAGGGTAAGAAAAACCTAAAGTCAGCTATACAATACCACTTACAACGAATATACACAGGAAGATGCGGTGACTAGTCCTCATCGACAAAACAACAGCATGGAACAAAAAAAACACACACATACACAATTACAATGACTACATTTAATTATTATCCTCACTGTTGAGACAAAGTAATAATAAACGACATAATTAGAATAGTCATTTCAGAGTCAGTATATTATTTTCATGTTTTTTTTTTTTTTTTGTGTCTTGTTGATGGAGGCTAATCACCTCCACGTCCTCTGTTTGCTTATTGTAATTGATTTGGTGAAGCTGAGATATACTTTTTTTTTTTTTGTTTCCTGATCATATTCTATCTCTTCTCTTCCCAATATTATCCTACCTTAATTTTTATACTTATAAACCTAAATCGCCGTCTCATATTTTTTGATATTTCTTTATGGCAGGGGCTCTCAACATTTTTAATGCTACGACCCTTTAATACAGTTTCCTCATGTTGCGGCGACGCACAAACAAATTTTCCCTTTATAACTTCAATGAACATGTGTTTTCTGATGGTCTTAGGCGAGCCCTAAGAAATGGTCATTTAACCACCCCCCCCCCCCACCCCCCCCCCCCACCCTAAAAAAAAAGGTCGCGACCCGTAGATTGAAGACCGCTGCTTTTGGTGATTCTCTTTCCTAAACGGCGTTATTCTCCCTCTACATCGTTTAGAATGTCAGATTCTCTTTCGATTTCAAATTGGACCACATTACAAATAATACAGATGAGCTAACGACAGGAGATCTCTGCGGCCAAGTGGTCAGCCCGTTTGCCTTGTACTCTGGAGATCACTGGTTCCTTTCCCTTTCATTGATTCTGTGTTCAGTTCACTGCTGCACTTTATAAAAATATCACGGGGGGTCGTGGCTGAAGCTACAGAGTTCTCTTAAAGGGCAGCTAGGATTCTACAAAGAGGGATAGAGCCCTGTGTGTTAAAACCCGGTATGGTAAACGTCGATTCATTGACTTTAAATACTTAAACTGTAAACTTTGCTAGTAAAATATGCGCCGTTAGCGCATCACAAGATATTATAGATAACTTCAGTTTGTTTTCCTATCGCAATAAAAGGTAAAGGTAAAGTCGGGAGATGTGAACCAGCGTCATTGTACACGGTTATAAACCATAAGTGCTCTGCCACCAGTACGGACAGCTGATAAGATACACCCATTTCCTAGAGGCTGGGTGTACCCCGGGAACCGTCAGGTTTCGAACACCAGCCGTGTGCTGCGGCGACTCGCAGCTGGATTTGAAAGCAAGTCTCCTTTCGACTGCGCTAACGCACCCCCACCCCCCCCCCGCGACCCCCCTATCGCAATGAACAACATCAAGCGCGAATGTTTGCGTATTTTGTTTAAAAAAAAGAAATGTATAGCAATGATATCCGTTATATTGTCATCATTAATGCCATGGATGATTGCTTTGAGACACTTCTTTCCTAAAATTCTCATATAAGACGTGGAATCCGACTTCTCCTGTCTTGTTAACGTCTCATTTCCCCTGAACGACTCACGGGCATTTCCTATGAGATTTTTTTTCTCAACATTATTTCAGCTTCCTTCCCTGCTAAAATGCTTTTGTCCATTACTCTTTGATTTGGCATCTTATATCTTGTAGCATTGTTTGTTTGTTACTGATGTGTTTACAATATTCACAAACATACACACATAAACGCGCATACATACACACATAATTACACACGTTCAGACACGCTTCGTTCAAAGTTCTAAGCGTCGCTTCAAAGGTCGCTGGTATTTAGCGTCCTTTAGATATTTTTTCCAGGTGTATTGGGAAACGAGCAGGCAGGCAGAATGACCGGTTCTGCACTACTTGGTGTATGCTATACTAGATGTTGTGAGTGCCCATTGGAAGCGAGTGGACTGTGCAGATTCTGAGGAGAACACAGCTGCGTGTAGGTAGCGGGGGATCTGGCTGACGCTCAACACTTAAGGGAAAGACGAGACGGATATATAATCAGACAGGCAAGTACCATCGGAACTGGAACTCTTCGCTCGCCTTTCAAGATAAGTTGCTTATGGGAGTGTCTCTCTTAATGTGATGTTGATTGGTAATACAACATTCAACATTTTTAATGAGCGCAGTCGAGGTGAGCGCAGTCGAGGTGAGCGAAATGTCTCATAGATACAGTTAAACACATTATTTATAATCTAAAACGTATCCAGTTGAGCCTCTATCTCTAATTCCGCAGATTCCAGTTGTCGCCAAACGTTTCTTTTGTCTCTTCTAAGATTGCATTTTTTTTTAAATTTAAATGTTTGTGATGGCTGTCTTTGAGCCCTCGCCTCCTTTAACATATTTCGTTTATTCTTTTTTGCTGTCCGATGAATTTTCTTAACCCCATGTTAGCCTCAAGAAATTGATTTGTTTTGAAATTCTCCAGGATTCACAGACATTTGATCCTTGTGTTTTTTCCTAAACTTGAAAAAAAAATATAAACATAGGCAATCTATGACTGCATGTTTTTCACCAAAGTTTGTGATTTCCATCCCGCCGTATAGGATATTGTTATACTGTCACTACTGTCTGTTTTACCACCTTTTTAAGGGCCGTGTAACATGGGGTATTGTGATACACAGGATTTAGGGCCGCATGGCTAGTGCTGTCGCCACAGATTGTGCACGTTAGGATGTTTAATTTTGCCCCCGACACAAAAACGCAATCATCTTTCCAGGGGTCAAACCCCAGTCTCCCGCATGACAGCCCGACGGTGTAACACAATTTTATTATTCTATGTTTAGAATTATGTCCACAACCACTACCACAACCACTACCACAACCACCACTAACAACAACAGCCGTTTTTTTTTTTTTTCAGTTGTATGCTATGTTTAGAACTATGTCTTCAACCACTACTCGAACCACCACCGCCACCACCATCATCATCATCATCTCACTAACAATAGCAGTCGCGTTTAAAATTCACAGTGTTATTTTACATTTAGAATTATGTCCGTCATCACCACGACCACTGCTAACAACAACAATCTTATATTTAATTGACAATTTTAATTCTGTTTAAAATGATGTAACATATGATTGCATATAATTCAAAAGGAGTGAAGAAAAAAGAGAAATGTCTTGGCAACCAGTAGTATCTACAATTATAAGACAGGGAAGATGGCGCCACACTGAACACATCTTGAGAAGAAGCCAGCAAAGAATCACCAAACAGGCATTAAAATAAAAGATCACGGGATTAAGGAGGCGAGGACCACCAAAAGAAACCCTAAAGCGAACGCGATGAGAGAGGACAAAGCTGCTGGACTAGATTCCATCCGCGATATGGAACTGATTGCACAGGATAGAACGGAATAGAGAAATAGACTGCCGGCCCTATACGACATATAATGGCACAAAAGGATAATGAATGAATAAATGGTTGCATGTTAATATTATGTAAATCTGTGATGGAAGTTAGGAAGGAAAAAAAATCCAAAATCTTCCCCTGGAAAAAGGTAATCATGTAACTTATATTATAAGTGCCGAAATCTATGGAGGCGTGCCAAAAACGTGTAAATATATTATCGTATGGTGTGATGGTTGCACAGATATGTACCTTTGTTGACAGCAAACACACCATTAAGAGATTATACATAAAAGAAATCAAATGCGCCTCTGTTGCTAACATGTAAAACGTATACAACATCAAAGTATATCCTTTCCTCTGCTCTGTTATTATCTGCCACAAATTGTTAATTAAACGGACTCGCATTCTGAGATCCAATAGTTTTTTGGAAATGCAATGTCTATTTTAGTGACAACTTTGATCTACAAGGGCCCGGCAAGACAACCCCAAAAAGCCGTTAATCTGTTTGTGACAAAAACGTATGGCCGTTATGTTTTGTTATGTTATGTTATGTTATGTTTTGTTTTGTTATGTTACGTTGTGGAAATCGACGTCGCTGCCTACCCAGCATTTCTGTGTATGCTTAAAACCCCAATGCAGCAGCAACTTCAGGTTACCGTTACTGACTGTTTCCACGAGGAGCTGATTATAATATCAACTATTTCGGTCCCGATGGCGGCATTTTTATGCATGCTGCACTGCGCTTTACTCTCATGTCACGCAAACATGTTATTGTCACAAATTCGTCTTTATCCACCAACCTATTTCATAGAGCGTTGATGGTATCTGCTCTGACCATGTTTCGTTCCGTTTGCATTGGTTCGCTGCTTGCCAGTTGGTCCGTTCGATTTTTGCATTTCACACCGGTATCGCCGGTGTTGGCGGTGGTGGAAATATTGACTGTGGTTCTATTAGAGCTCACGTCGAAATAACACACAACAAGACGACAGCAGGGTGTTAGTACTGATCACGTGTCTGCTGCAATCGTAGAAAGAACCAGAGAGATAAGAGAACATGCTAGACAATTTAAAAATGAAACCTATAGTTACCAAACTGGGAATCGAAACTGTCACCTCCATGTAACGAAGGTGTCGAATGGCCATGCGTGTAAGCACACTTATTTTTGCAGCGAGGCGCCTTAGTCATTAGGAGGCGATATACTGGATTTCCGGCATGTTGCGAAACTATCGCTATTGATTCGTATGTTGTCTAGTGTGTCCTCTTATTTATATATCTATTTTAATTAGTGTCAGTCCGTTCTTGTATATGTGTTTATTATATCTTCGGCCCCAGGGGTTTTAAATCGGTTTATTTATGTGCATTTCATACGTCACACTGGAACCGACCAATCATTTCTCTTCTTTAAATGTTCGTTATATGCTAGACAGAGCATCACGGTCTGGGGTTTTATTCATTATTCGAATTAGGATTGGTTAATATAAATGTCTGTAACTATGGTACTATTTCAATGGCTTGAAATGAATTCTGCCTGTATTCCACAGCAGTGAATACAAACTGTATGAATATCGATCAGTTCTTGTTTATTAGTTTATTATATCTGTTTCAGAGAGACTTCTCCCTATCCAAAAATAAAGGGACGGAAAGGAACAGGAATGATATTTAAAAAAAAAAAAAAAAGTGCAGCTGAATTTATATCACAAATCAATTACGTCATTATAAAAGCGACCGCAAATTGTGATGCTGATCTTGGTTAACATCTGTGACTTTCTGTACAGCACACAGGATTTCATCAACACAACTAGTTAGGCATCTGTCACGACATGGAGGTTGGGGGTTGGAGGGGTGGGGGTCCTCACACCCCCAACCCCCTCCCTTCCCAAAGGGGTTCCGTGGACCACATGGGGAAAAGTGGATTAAGTACTACAGACATATGCAGAGACAATAATACCGCAATAATTTTTTTCTGATCATTCTTAATTCACTCCCACCCCTTCTTTGTCCGCGTACACTTTCTTCAGTTTCTTCTAGTTCTTAATCTTATTCTTCTTCTTTCTTCTTCTTCTTTTTATCTTATTCTTCTTCTTCTTCTTCTTCTTTCTCCTTCTTCTTTTTTATTTTTTCTTCTTCTTCTTCTTCTTCTTCTTCTTCTTCTTCTTCTTCTTCTTCTTCTTCTTCTTCTTCTTCTTCTTCTTCTTCTTCTTCTTCTTCTTCTTCTTCTTCTTCTTCTTCTTCTTCTTTTTCGTGAGCCGAATTCCTTGGAGCTTATGATCGAAGACAGATAAATAGCAGCATGAGGGAAAGAAAAGTGAAGGGAAGGAGAAGACAGAAGAAGAAAAGGATGACAAAACGAGAAAGACAAGAGAATAAGATAGTCACAATCATGATAATGATTATAACGACGATGACATAAAAAATAAAAATAAAAACAACATCAACAAATCAGAAAAAAAAAATATTTCTCGTGCATCAACAAAATCACGGGGACTTCATTTTCTGAGGATATGCTTTTGGAGTGGACCCAACTTCATCCGACTGGATATGAGTTAATCCATCACTCTTCGGAACACCGGTCCTAAATAATTCACTGTTGAAAAAAATCCCATTCAGGGCCTCAGCAGGTCATAAAGTTAAAAAATATGGAATAGGAACACTACTAACTATGCTTGGCATTATTATATAATTTTATGGAAACCGAACTCTCGAGTCTTCTGCAGTACAGTTGTAAGTATTCCGCCTGTCACGCTGGGGACTGGTGTTTGCTTCCCGCCGTGCGATAATTACTTTTAGCCCCTAAAGTGCGGTTGTCAAGTTATGTCGTGGTTTACAGCTAGACTGCGATATCTGCGCCTTTCGCCCCAACACACGGGTAATGTGAACAATGGATCAGAATCTATTTCTCCTGACGACTCTTCAATAAATCGAAAACTATTCCTCCCCACTGCGCTTAGCTTAACGTCTAAACATTGCTATCCATCGAGCAATAACGACAGAAGTGGAAATTGATGATGACGGCCTAAATGTCTTCAATACATAACCTCTTGGGGTTCTCACATGCACTGTTTCGCAGTGAATAATTTGGGACCGGTATCCGGAAGAGTGCCGATAATACTAATAAATTCCGAGATTTAGTGGAAAGTTACCGGAAAAGTCCAATAGAAAGGCGGGGTGGTGTGTGAAATGAACGACGATTAAAATTCAACATTACCCCCCTTGAGTCATCTTCCATAATATTGGACTTTTCCGGGAACTTCCCACGACATCTCTAAGCCCGAGATTGGTGAAATAAAAAAAAAAAAAAAAACCGAAACACTTTACACCGTTAAAGATAGTATCTACTATTGGACTGTATTTATACTCAAACAGAATATTTATTCAAAGTGTTTTCAATTAACTTAAACTACGATTCTACAGCAAGGGAAAAATATACTACTACATAGGGGGAGAAAACAAATCAAGAAACAACAAACAAACAAAGAAAAAAAAAAAAAAGATTTAAGAAAAAAAAAAAAAAAACTGTAGCATTCAGAATGTCAGCATTTTTGGGTGCAGGAAATACGAAGTGTCCTGTTCAAATCAATCTTCACCCATTAAAAAACCACAGGCTTCCGACATCTTCGAGTCTAGATTACAGCTGCGTCTTGGCCCCGGGTACAATTTATGAAGTTCCATTTTCTATGAACACCGGTACTTATTTCTGTGTGATCACCGGTATTTTAGGGAGGCATCCTTGTTTACTACTTGGAAACGAACATTACGTTTACGATTCATTTGCTCTCCATACAGACCTAACTACTAACACTGATTTAAATTAGCTAAATATGTTAGTGTTGGCCTGTGGCTTAGGGGTTGCGAACGAGCTTCGTAATGCCGGTGTACCAGCTGCGGGCCTTGTGCCGTGCACTGGTTTTGAAAGTGGTATCGAGAAGCCGACCGTCCAGGATGCAATGGCAAGCTACTGGACGTAAACTTGCCTCGAAAACACACACTAGCCAAACAATGCTGGGGTTGGTTCTGCAAAGTCCTGTAAAGGATACGCATTAAGGAAAAGAAATATGTTGGTGGGCACTGATGTGCACCCTAGAGACTAAAAGTAGTAAATAGGATAAGACAACTGTATAATCAAATATAAACGATCTTCGAAAAAAATTAGTTAGTTGCATATCCTTCACAGGACGTTGCAGAACCAACCCCAGCCATAGCTGTTGTGGTTTTTCGAGATATATTTACGTCCAGTAAGTTTGCCATTGCTTTCTAGACAGGCGGCTTCTCGATACCACTTTCGAAACCAACGCAAGGAGCAAAGCCCACAGTCGACACCGAATCCGGAAACCCGGCATTACGAAGCTCGTTCGCAACGCCTAAGCCATAGACGACGATTAAAAAAAATAAGTTATGCATTTTGTGCACCTCTAGGAAATTCAAGGATATTTTTAGGCTTATTTTTTTTTTTTAACATTTACCCCATTCTAAGACATTTCTAGGCATGCGTGTTCTCAAGGTTTTAAACAGAAACCATTATGATCAATGTCTATTTGAAATAGTCAGTAGAGCTAGGAATAGTGCTGCGTGTGGGAAAGGGATCGGGGGAGGGGGGGGGGTGTAAATTGAGCTAGCAATGGTTTGCAGAGCATAATGTTTAAGCAGCAGCAGAGCAACACCCACCCTCCACGAAATATAGACGTTCTCTTGTCTACTTTATATATATATATATATATATATATATATATATATATATATATATATTTCATATTATATATATATATATTTGCCATAAGGTACATAATAATATTTATATTCATTTTTAACGCAACATTTAAACAAGGCCTAAGCCCTTTAAGGCCCTACCTCAAAAACATTTATAGGATCGGGGCTCACTAAGTTTCAGCACTGTTTAACTGCGCAATAATAAAAATGTAACCATTGTTACTGTTGCGCAGTGAACAAGACTCGAACCGCTTCCCGCCCCTAGAAAATTATAAGGCCACCTAAGCACCACTTCCCCACTCTTTCTTCATGGCTGGGAGCTCGCCCTCACTAACAACAGCCAAGAATCTGAAGATATAAATTGCCTATAAGAAAATTAATTCTATTTTAGCGGAGACAGTAAGTCGAGTACGCATGACACATTCCATTTACCAGACATAATATAGAGCCAAGTGAGATTAGACAATGTATAGAGCCGAGTGAGATTAGACAGTGTTTTCCAGGCTGTAACAAACCACTGTGCGAACTGCTTGTATCGAGAGTTCACCATAGTTTATGTACTAAGACATCCTTCTGGTTATGTCCGACCTAATCCTTAATTATCTCCGCTGAAAGAACTTCCACTGGCCAACCGATGTTAGACCAATATTGAGTAAGAACAGAGAAGTGGTCAGACAGGCATAAATATAGTCGGTTACTGGTACAGGGATGTAATTACGTATCAGACCATTTGCCTCACAATCATATTGGCGTCTGTAGAATTGGGGAGTGGAGGGGGTATTACGAACGCAGCTTGCAATTCTTAACTACTAAGTTAGATCCAGCTGCAGACGATTTGGGACTAGACCGTTCTGCGTTGATTTCGACAGTGATATAGAGCTTCGGCCTTTCAGTATCAATGGCAAACTGCAAAAAGTTAAATTGCTTAGTAAAATCAAACAGCAAACAAATGATTGTGAGGGTTTGCAACGTCCCGTAAAGTATGTACAGGTAAATTTAATTTTTAGCAAAGCGCTGTGAACAACCTATTTATTATAGAATAAATGAACTTTATATGAGCGGGAAAACTCAAGAGCCAATGACAGTGGTGCTGGTAGTAGTGGTAATAATAGTAATAGTATTAGCAGTAGAAGTAAAAGTTAAAGTAGAAGTAGTAGTAGTAGAAGTAGTAGTAGTAGTAGTAGTATTAGTAGTAGTAGTAGTAGTAGTAGTAGTAGTAGTAGTAGTAGTAGTAGTAGTAGTAGTAGTAGTAGTAGTAGTAGTAGTAGTAGTAGTAGTAGTAGTAGAAGTAGTAATAGTAGTAGTAATAAAAGTGGCAGTAGACTTATTGCTTGTTACTTATTTACCTATTATTTAATAATACCTACTTTGTTTTAGTAGCCCCAGAAGCGTAGTGGCTAGATGCTCGCCTGCCGGATCGAAGGTGTTAGACTAGAGTTCGCATATATTTTTTAATTAATTCGAAACTGACCTTAAATACGTGCTTATTACTTACTTATATACACATAGGAACTTGGGAGGAAAAATAGCCAAAAAACCAGCTTATAGCTACGCTTTCAAAAGTTTTATGTTTCCTGCTTTTTTTTTTTTTTTTGCTGATTCGAATTTCCCATTTCTGAAGCTGGATTCCAAATGTTCTATCGCCCAGCTATTGAGTTAAGTGCTTGGCGCGACACTGTAAGCTGTGTATTTCACATGAAATGTGTCTTTTTCCCCTGTTGTGCCAGTAGCGTGTTGCTGACAAGACAAAATGGCGGGTGGCCGATTATGTTTGAGAATGGCGTGAACTTTTGCGGGTGCAATGTCGGGTTCCGTGATTTACTGTGTGTACCACCAGTAACCGTTAGCGCTGGCACTTATGACAGCTGTCTGGTACATTTTAACTTTACGTGTGAAAACTTCACAATTTTTGCTGGGACTGGCAAGTTTTTTCGTACTTTTCAAATGGGAAAGTGAAATACATTTTGAATGACTTCCGCTGGCACAGAAAATGAGCACTTTTAAGGGGCGGATGCGCATCTGCAGGGATGTTAAAACCTTTACTAAAGACCAACGACTTACATACTTACGTTTTTACTTACTTATTCACTTTCTTTCTTATTACCTACATTTGCACTTACCAAGTTATTACTTACCTACATATTTACTTAAATGTTAGTTACGTATTTATTACCTTCAAATTATTTACTTACATTCTTTCCTTTCTTTCTTACTTATTTTTTTAACCCATCCCAAATCAAGTATCTGGTAATAACATGTATATAAAAATATACAGCTTACAAATAAGTGTGCTAAGAATTATTTGTACAAATTCCTTGACCAAGAAATCTCTAAAGGCAATGGATTCTTAAATGACTAAAAATGTTCCTCCTGGAAAATTATATACAAAAACAAATCGAAGTTCCCTTGCACTGGTGTCTGTCGGTTTTGTGCAGTCAGGCTTACACATAAATTACATATAAAAGATTGAGTTGGAGGTAGTCCAGTGTCTGCGGCAGTAGAATATGGTCTGGTAATATGTTAGTGTGTAGCAATCGAAGTTGTTCCCAAAGGCTGCCGTTTCCAGCTTCCAGTGTCAACACAAGTGGGCGGTGCAGTGGGTTTTATTGTAATTAAGTTTAGTAGTTACACATACATATAAAAAAAAATACTTTGTTTTAAAAAAATATACTTATTGTGTAGATTTGAAATCATTTCTTTTTTTTTTTTAAATGTGTCCTTCTTCGGTGTTAAATTTAAGAAAGAGACTGACAGTGTAATTTCAGCACATGTGTAGAATGTGATACTTTATTTTTCCTAATTCACAGAAAAACAGAGGAAATCCCGAGGTTTCCATGAAAGTCCTATATTTTTAGCGTGTTGTGGGTTGGAGTTAGGGTTAGGTTCATTCATTCATTCAGTAGCATGTCCCTCGCGGAACCTCGCTGCCATGGCAACCCTCCGGAAAACCTTCCTATCCTGAGCAAGATGTCCTGCGTCTGATACACCCATCTGGAGATCATCTGCCACATCCTGCACCCATCTTCTCCTTGGCCTTCCTCTTCCTCTCTTCCCAGGCATATACCCATCCATTATTGTTCTCTCTAGACTTCCATGACGTTTCAAGTGACCAAAATATTTCAATTTTCTTTGTTTTATTGTCTTTACTAGCCAACCCTCTTCAATATTCAGCTCTTGAAGTATGGATGAGGGTTAGGTTAGGCGTTAGAATCTTTTTGTTTCAGCCCGGACCGCCTCAAAGACACTAAATAACCATAACCTTTATGCTAAGTCTAATCCTAACCCGAACCCATAACACCCCGGGATTTTCCAGGGAACTCTGAGATTTCCTTTGTTTGTGAATTGAAAATAAAGTACCTAGAATGAGTGTGTATAAATATGTTGTGTATGCTTGGGTCTGTGTAAGCGCGCACGAAAGGAGAGAGACAGAGGCGGACAGACAGAAAAACAAAGGCAGAGCGACAGACAAAGACAGAAAGGAACACACACATACAGAGAGAGCGAGAGAGGGAGAGGGAGAGACGGAGAGAGAGAGAGAGGCGGGAGAGACGGAGAGAGAGAGAGACGGAGAAAGAAAGAAAGAAAGAAAGAAAGAAAGAAAGAAAGAAAGAAAGAAAGAAAGAAAGAAAGAAAGAAGAAAGAAAGAAAAAAGAAGAAAGAAAGAAAGAAAGAAAGAAAGAAAGAAAGAAAAGAAAGAAAGAAAGAAAAAGAAAGAAAAAAAAGAAAAAAAAGAAAGAAAGAAAGAAAGAAAGAAGAAAAGAAAGAAAGAAAAAGAAAGAAAGAAAGAAAAGAGAAAAAAGAAAGAAAGAAAGAAAGAAAGAAAGAAAGAAAGAAAGAAAGAAAGAAAGAGCTCCACTACTGCCAACCTTTGTTGTAGAGCTGGCACACATTTTAAATTAATTAAATGTATTTCCACATTGGGTCCGGCAAATACACAGTCGACCCAGTGGGGAGGCGATGACTCAATGTATTGGTCAATGTGTATTCTAGTAAAGTCACCAACCTCTTATCTCAGTAACTGATATAGAAGGTGACACTGAACAATCATTATAACACAAGAGAATAAATAATAAAATTAGCCGAAATTGAATAGAAGAAAAAAAAAGATTTATAGAATCACATGCACAATGCGCAACGAGTGTGTAAATAAAGACCTTTATTTATTTTGACTTTTTAAAAATAAGCTTTCATTATTTAGCTTGAATTAGTAATAACATCGGGCATCATCATCATCATGTAGCAGGTCCTTTGCAGAACGTCGCTCTTATCACTGTCTGCCTGAGAGAAACTCGGACTCTCGCCAGCTCTCTTGCCTGCTCTCATAATCAAGTCACATATTTCATATGCCCATCTTCGTGTTAGTCTGCCCCTGCCCCTCCTTCCTGGTACCATGCGTTCTGCTATATTTGTTCTCCAATCCCCCCATCGCGCTTAATATGACCAAAATATATCAGCTGTCGAGACAACATCACCAGGGCTACCATTAAATAAAATGTATTCTCCATTAATTATTTTAAATAGGAGTCTAGAAAAGCAATACATTCTAGTATTCACGCCCGCACGCGCATACACAAACGCGCGCTCACGCACGCACGCACACAAACACACACACACACACACACACACAGGGGTATTTATTCTTTTGTCTATATAATTTGTTAACTTGTTTTCTTGATATCTCTACATTGTGTGACATCGCTGAAAAAAACACATTACAAGTGACCTTTCCATTTTTTTTTAAGCTGGTCATTTGCTATCACACTGAACCCCAACTGAAACTGGAGATCTCATGTGGCGTGACTGGTGTGGAGAGGAACTGAGAGGAGTAACTTGTTATCAGACACTTTTAGAGACTAGAAGGAATTTATTTATTATTTCTCTCTGGTAATCTGGTAATTTTAATTTCAGCTTCACAGCAAACGGGTCACCCGATCTTTGCTCCGCTCCTGTGCCAACGAAAAACACACAGAATGTTTATCACAGTCCCTTGTGGAAAGACTGACAAACTGCTGTCTCAGCAAATCTAGCATACACTCGCATTAAAAGCATATGGTAGCCACCCGAAGTGCTAACACAAACAGTCCGACGTTAGAAATGCAGTTAATCATTGATGGTAGCAGAAGTCTTTAAAAGATCAGCAGTTGCACACGCGATCAAGTTTAATCAAACAATGGCCCCACCAATATTGCGACAACCGGCATGGCGCCATTTTCTGAATCTAAAAATCACACCACCACGTTGGTCAGTCGAAAAACATTCCAAGTGAAATCCGCAGCTCACAGTGTCACGCCATGCACTCAACTCAGAAGCTGGGCTATATACTTCCAGTCTACAAATAGAGCAAAAAGGCAACGGCCACAGTCTGGCAGAAGCAAAAATTTATGCCTCGGCTCAAAACTGGCAGTGCCTAGAGTTCATTTGGACCTGAAGCATTATATGAGGGTTAAACTGTCACTCCAGCAGTACCCTACAATTAGCTGGGGAAGGGAATTAGGACATTACATCCACCAGCCAGCCTCGCTCCAACAACGACCTGTCTTCGTTAACGACTGTTCACCCAACAGCCATGCAGTTCTTTGGCACGAAGGAGACACCTTGAACTTGGGTTTCGGACTGCCGACTCTCTACACGAAGATATATGTGTGCTACGGGTATCTCGTCGCCAAAATACTATCTCACTGTATTACTAAAATTCAGCACGCATTCTCAAACGCGCAGTAGTTAAAGAAAACACATACGCACACGCGCGCGCGCGCACACACACACATACATACACTCATTACCTGCCAATTTATATATATATATATATATATCGGGAGAGAGTGAGACAGGGAAAAAATCATGCCGAATGACCACAGATATGTAAGACACTGACACAGGGAATTCCCTATGCACACAAGGTCGGCATTACTGGCTCCAAGAAGGGGACAGTAAATTCAAATGGCTCAGTCAGATCAGATACAGTCCCTGCTGTGACAGAAAGTTGGCTGTAATAACGGACTGCCATAGAAAGGTGCACCCGAGGGACGGTTTCTGAAAGAGATGCATACTTTGTGGTAGGGTAACATTGCTTGAAAAATGTATTTTGCAAGCCACCAGGGGTTGCATTCACATTTTCTAGGTTCTAACAATAGTAATACACTAGCGATGACTAATAATAATCATTACAAGCTCAGCCAATACATACATAAATCGGCGTAGACAGAAAGAGAGAGATGGAGAGAGAGAGAGAGAGAGAGAGAGAGAGAGAGAGAGAGAGAGAGAGAGAGAGAGAGAGAGAGAGAGAGATCACCGCGTAACTAATTACAGCAAAAGTATAGCGTTCATTGAGTCTTCTGTTTCGATATCCTAATGTGCTTGTTGTCAGCCATACAGTTTTTGCGTGCATCGATCAAGGCCTGAGAATAGCAAATCAAGTGCTGTGTCTCTACGTTCATTTCTAGGTGGCCACGTGGTCACAAATGGAACTGTTGTAGCAGGGTAGAGCCGTGTGAACTTGAATCCTGCAGGTAAATTGGGTGCTTAGAGAATATCGTGTTCTCAAGTGTATCTGGTGTAGCCTGATGAGATGTCATCGCGAGGAAAGGTGAAATATTTAAAAGAAGAGAATTCCGAGTGTCTGTAATTATTTCTTCTTCCATTCGTGAACCCGCCTGCGTCAGAACAAATTTTGCCCCATTTAATGGCGTCTAGGTGTCCGAGGGAATATTGGTTGATGACCTGGTGTAGCGTAGTTCAATCAGTTTCATGTTCCACGTTTCACTCGTGTAAGATTTATTGTTCTTTTTCTCTCTCACACAGATAGTACCGGGCAAGTCGCCTTTACAAGCCGTTGGAAATACCGAAATATAATGTTTTACGTGGTATCATTAGAGAATGCTTTCCCTTCTTTTCCATAGCATTACTATCTTTTAAAAAAGCTCAGTCCTATCGTAGTCACACTTGTTTCGTTTGTATAGTGTGACAATTGCGGGACGTCTCTCGGTTAGCCAGTGTTCTGGGTGGTGATAAATCTCAGTGTCCCGGACAAAACGCCCACTGACCTTCGCATCCGTGGTTCATGTGTCTGTATCATCGGCATATTTCCGCTCAAAATAAGTTTGAGAATGCTACAAAAACCACATTTGCATGCAATCATGATATCTAATTGCGTGAAACAATATTTCACTGCACGTCGAACGGAATAACGAGAACAACGATGGTAAAAACGTCGCTAGTTTGTAAAATTTAACGCATTCTGTAACACTGAACACCATATGTGTTTGTAAGTTTCAACTTTTTATTAGAGTTAACCGGCTGTGAAACCCCCAGCAACAAATTCGGTACTTTTTTTTAGCCAACCACAAACATGGGAAATCCATAGGTAAGGGAACAGTCAAGTATTTCAGGGGGTGGTAAATTAAGTGTATAGTTTTGGTTAGGTTTAGGGTTAAGGTTTGGGTTAGTTAAACGTGCGAAAACCTTGGCCTTGGAAGAAACGCGCTAAAGCACAGAAACCACGGAAAACCTGCTCTTACCACCCTCTAAAATGTTAAACTGTCCCGTGACGTTATTTGTGGTCGGCTGAAGAGAAAGCACCAACAATTCCGATAGTTCGTCCACCTCTACAATTTAATCTTGTTCCAAAACGTATAGTATTGGTTGCACGTACATGGCTACAGATTGCAGACTGTTTGCCACTTCCTCTCAGACAATTGCACTCCCACTTCGAAGGAGCCACCCCTAATTAGTCGATTTTTACTACAAGCTTTTGAGGGGAGCAACACAACCCCCTCCCTCCCCCTAAACCCACCCTGGAAAATTAAGAGCTTGGAACCCGGACGTGGATTTCAACACTTCTGTTCTAACTTCTTCAGAATCCAACATTTCTAAACACTGGTGGTTTTTTTACATTTTCAGGTGGCGCCCCCTTGAAAATATAGCAAAATCCAAACACCCCTCCTAATTCAATTAAAAAAGGGGGTTAAACAGATGAGCTAATGAAAGATCGGTTAGTTCGACGTTAGTCTCCCCAAAAAGAATAGGTCACTTTTCATTCACAAGTTTGTTGGCTGGTCGACTTTCCTGAAGGTTATGGGTGGGTTTTGCTGTGTTGTTTGGTTTCTGCTACGTCTAACATTTACGTTTTCATTCCAAGAAAGAGAATGCTTGTGACCTATGTTGCAGTACTCTCTAGGAAGGTTGTGTTAGACCCAGTTTCTTATGCTTTTGGGGTTTTAAAAGCTCTGGCGTGCTGAATTATACAAGACGCGATATTAACAGCGTTGTGGAACACCCCTGTAATCGTGTGCGAAGGTCACGGAGTTCAGGAACTACCAATCAGACGTGAGCTAGTATGTATATGGGCTGGGTCTGAGAAGACTAAAAGTTTACAGTAACGAAATCTAACAAGAATTGATCCCAAGCTACTTATAGTGAGTACTAGGAGAAAAACATCCACATAAATCAACGTGTCAAACAACACACAGTCCTTGGCTTCTTGTTTTATAAATAGGTTTTCAATTTATTTTATTTATAGTTAGACTGAAAAGCAAAATGTGTTGTGCTAACAAACTAAAAAAGTCTACATGCACTCAATTTGAAAATGTATCGACAGCGCAAAAGAGCAACCAAGAGGTTTCGAAAAAGGCGGGAGCCCGAAGACAACTTATCACAGACTTCAGAAGGAGACAGTCATCATTTTTCGGACATGTTATGAGAAGAGGCGAAATGGAACATGTTGCGACCACTGGAAAGATCTGTGGAATGAGGAATAGAGGAAGACAACGAGAGAAGATTCTTGTCTTATTGCATGGAATGGAGGTGTGTCGGTGGTTAACTGAACATGCTGCAGGAGATTCGTAATTGAAAAGAGAGGCATGATCGCCCACGCCAGTAGGCAAGGCACCTGATGATGATGATGATGATGATGATTGTGCTATGAGGAGGCATGAGACTCACAACCTATGGCGAGGGCGAGTGTGACTAGCAAGACCCGTCCGCGTTAAGCAAAAAAATCTTCCACAATTAGAGCAGGAGATTTCAGAACCGTTGCTGCCATCACATTTATTTAGAGTGTTTTTTCTTAAACGTTCATAAACCAATCGGAACTAGATGGGTGATATAACTGGGTCGACCCGGGAGCCACGGCCATTAAAAAAAAAACAAAACAGTCCGGTCACCGCCAGAACCTGGAATCACGACCTTCAGATCAGCAGGCGGGCGTCTAGCTACTACACCACGGTGGCTACATTGTAGAGACATTTTTTTTTCGTATCCAGTAGAAATGTATTTTGCATCCTTATATCTATTACCTTATTTTAATTTTGTTTTCTTATAATTTTGTTTAACATTGAAAATCCATCAGTGACTAATCTTAAGATGTCCAAAATGTGATTACATTCAGGATTATGTAATTCCATTTATTTGCTTAGGCTGTCGTTTCGTCACTTCTTGTTTACTGGATATATTTCCTCCAACTACGGGAGCTTTAACTGGTGCGGACAGGTAATCAATCCAATCGGATATATGACAACGTAGAGGAATCCACAGCAAATGATGAGTATTTTTTCTAGTAAAGTGTCAAGCGTAGTGATGTTAATAGCACTGGCAAGGAAACATTTATGAGTTCGACAAAAATATTATGGAAACAAGTATTTTTTTTTGGGGGGGGGGGGTTGTTTGTTTGTTTGAACAAATGCTAGTAAAATCAAACAACTAAAGGGTTGGAATGAAAGGTAAATGTTTTCGACAACAAAGGCTAAGATAAATTTTTACGTAGGAAACATTTTTATCAAAGGAGTAAGTATGATAAACATTTAACTAACCGATTGTGTCGACAGTTATGAGACTAACACATTTTCAGTAAATGGAGCAAATCACGATAAGAAACGCACATAAAATCACTAAACAGACACCGAAATGAGAAACAGTTGGACTTAAGGAAACGAGGACGTCCAAGGAAAACCTTAAATCAAAAGCTGATGAGAGAAGCCAAAGGTGCTGGACCGGATTCCATCCATGACATCGAGAAGATTGCGCTGGGCAGAAAGAATTGAGGGCATACAATGAGGTAGCTAAACGTCACTAATGCTAGACCACGTACAAGAGCTTATCTTGTACATCCTGGACAAAGATGTGTGCAGAGTCCCATGCGATTTCGCCACGTCTAAGACAGCGGCTTTCAAAATGGGTGCAGCGACAACCAGGGGTGCCACGAGTGTATGCCAGGGGTGCCGCGGCAAAAATCAAGTTTTTTTTTTAATATCTGTTTGAGATCAGCGAAGGCAGCAGTTTAAAACAGAAATACTGCGAAGAAAGCCAAGAAGAGTTGTGAGGTGTATTAGGAAGACAATGCTATTGGCCATGCTGAGGTGCATTCTCAGCGTACGCTTACGTAGAAAACAGATACAGGAGCAAACTTTCTGGGTCGAGTGATTTGAGGGTAAAATTAACTGAACGTCCCATTTACCTAAGGGCAATATGAAAAATGCATTTAATCAGTTTCATTTTTTGCATTAAAGACAACTGAATATTACATGCCTTGTGACACCATACCATACAAAGCATACAAGGAAAGAGAAGAAGGACGTAGAGCACGAGGTAGACCAAGAACAACATAGAAGGATAACATCAGAGAAACTCTACAACAGCACGATGTGCTTATGGTCGAGGCGGCCAGAAGAGCTAGAAACAGAACCTTATATATCCCTCGACACCCACAGCGGTAAAAGAGGAAGTGAAGAAGAAGAAGAAGAATATTACATGAGCACTGTATTTACAGCGGCCGTCCAGTGGCTAAGCGTTTGAGCATTTCCCCGTCGAAACCCCTGCAGGTTTCGTGATTTTTTTCGTGGTATTTTGGGGCGTTTCCCCCGGTCGACCCACCTAAAATGGTCCAGGGTGGGGTGTCCCGGGAAAAATAAAACGCCGGCCTAAGCGACCAAAATTCCCACAAAAAGTGTGTGGGCTGTAAAAATATGGACGCTTTGCCTATGCCCGATTTCGCCGAAAGGGGTTGGGGAAAAAGGGGGCTTTACTTTTTTTTTTTACTTACTGTATTTACCGCTTTAAGGTTAGGTGTGCCGCGAAATGTTTGTTTTGCCCGACAAGGGTGCCGCAGTGAAAAAAAAAAAATTTAGAACCAATGGGCTAAGGGCCCTAGACAACCCACTCTAAACCTTTATCCGTAAAAGCACGACAAAAAGGGTGACTTTTACGGGCAAAAGACAAAAATCTGGGGTTTCAGTGTCAAAAGGCCTTTTAAAACATGGTTTTGATTATCCTATTTCTTAATGGGAAATCATGT
>CAJHNH020003539.1:0-65900 GCA_905116865.2 Candidula unifasciata | reverse complement strand
TACACTCTCTGTTTCTCACTTTCCAGCACTGTCTCCCTCTCTTTTACACTCTCTTTCTATCACTCTCTCCCACTTTCTTACCATTTCTCTTACTATGTCCCTCTCTCTCACACGCGCACACTACATGCACATACACATGAATATGCCCTCACACATACACAAAACATCATTCTTTTTTTTTCAAAGAAACCTCTGAATTTGTGCATTTGTCTGCTCTAACAGTTGAGTGTTCCAGTCCCCGCCCCATATCCTTGCCCTTCCTCACCAAGCACTAGATCCAAATCATTGGCCGGGAGATCCATGTGGAGAGAATGGGAGTATGCCAACCGCATCAAGGTGCCCCACACATTTGTTGTCCACAACTACAAGAAGCCCACACAATGCCAGTGGTGTAAGAAACTGCTGATTGGACTTATTAGGCAAGGAGTTCAGTGCAAAGGTATTTCTTCTTCTATAGTTCTTTCCTATTATGCCATTTAATGTGATGTTGACAATTTCCCAGGAAATATTGCAGTAGATGCAGCAATAGCTTCTTCTTCTTCTTCTTCTTCATTTCCTCTTTGACTACTTCAGGTGTTGAGGGAGATATGAGATTTTGGTTCTTGATCTTTTGGCCGTGCCAACCATGGACATGTTGTATGCATGCTGGAGAACATTGGGCGAGGAGAGAAATGGGTCAGAGTACCAGCGGGAAAGTCTGACCTGTGTAGGGTTATGATAACATTGGGCCGGGTGTGCAGAGAGTAGCCAGGAGGTGCTACGGAGGTTGAAGTCCAACAGTTGATTCATGACAATTCACACCCAGGTGATCTGATTATCTATACAGATGGTGAACGTGTTGAGAGGAAAGATAAGTGCCTCAGGGTTCGTAGCGAAAGCCAATGGAAAATCTTAAGTGCAGGACAGCCTAGCATATGACACCACAAGATCTAGTATGATAATGGAGGTGAAGGCAGAACAAGATGCATACACATGTCGTAATTGTAACAGACTCTGAAAGCATGCTAAAAAAGGTGAAGACAGGAATGCTTCGAGCAGAGTGGCTAGCTTGACTGGAAAGGTCACGGGTAGTGAACATACTTTGGATCTTTTCTCCAGGCAATGCCCACGTGGTAGGTAATGAACAGGCAGATTGGCTGGATCCGCACCACTGGGTGGTAAATTGATACATGACAAGGCAGATGTGGTCAAGGCCTTTGGGAACAAGCAACGGAATCAGTAGAGAAAGAAGATTATTATGGCCTGGAGAGAATGATGCACCTGGGTATAACCAGAGGGTTTGGCCGGCTCACTACACTCAGAGAAAAGGCAAGACGGACTTTTAACCAGAATGTGACCGGTACCATTAGTATTAGAACTCTGCGCTGGCTGCTGAAGATGAGGATGGAGCATGCATGGGAATGCCCTGAGTGCTGTGATGTCAATTCTTGACTCAACTCAACATTGTACTTTTGTTGAGTTTTTCTGATTTTATCTTTTTATCTTGTTCTTGATCTTCCTCCTGCACTGCGTCCCTCTTTTGGTGTATGCCTCGTATGGTATGGTGGTGCAAGGCATTCTCGCTAAGTGGGTAAATCATTTTTTTTTTTGCTGTCTTTGTGTGTAGTTTACTATTGGTTCTGTGTTGACTTTTTTCTTATGACTTCATTCCTTATTTTATCTCTTCTGGTCACTTTCGTAGCCTTTCTCAGACATCTCATTGCAGCAAAAACTACTTGTAAAAATTACTTTTAAAAATAGACTGTCAAACTGGTTTTAGGGGAAGCCTTTAGTGTGCTTAAACCAAATGAAAAATGTAAGAAACACATTGTGCAATGATTAGGACGCAAGGAGAAAAACCACTCACATGTATTACACTTGCTTGGAACTGAAATAATAAGAAACGGTTTGAGACGCACAGTCTTTGAATGTGCTGCTTAAAAGCTGGTATTGGCCAGTAGATTCAATGGAATATGGGAGCGTAGGTACTAATAGACACTTCTTGCTGAGCACCCAAACCCTTTTCCCCTTTGAAAAAAAAAGTCCTGATCATTTGCTACAAATCACCAAGATTACAGTGTAAAGTCTGTCTTCAGGTTTGGTTCATCACACTCATCAGTCTGCATGTCCTTTACAGAACGTTACTCTCTTCATGGCACGCCTGAAAGTCTCTCTTTCTCTCTAGCCAGTTTTTCAGCCCTCTGTACCTTCACAGCCAGTGCATCTTCAGTGTCCTGTAACCACCTTCGCGAAAGTTGGCCTCTGCCTCATTTACTGAAAATGCACCCTCCATCACAGTTCTTTCCAGACCACAATGATGCTTGACATATCCAAAGTACCTCAGCTTTCGGGAGAGGATGCTGTTTATGAGCAAGTTCTCCTGGATGTTTAGGTCATGGTATTCTAAGAACGTTTCTGTAGCATTTTCTGTTCAAAAGCTCAGATTTTCTTTTTAACAGACGGAGCGAACATCAGAGCTTTTGAACAGAATTGCTAAAGGTTTGGCTAAGAAAGGCAAATTATCAGTAGTGACATATCATAAGAACTATAGCAGAGATGAGTGCAACAAGTCTTCAAGTTTGGTTAAGACACCGAGATATCTGAAACCAGTTACTAAGTTTTCTATAGATAGCAGTCTGATTAGAGGAGCGAAAGTATCTAAGACAATCTTAGGGTAAAATAAATACAATCATAGCAATCTTAGGGTAAAATAAATACAATCATAGCAATCTTAGGGTAAAATAAATGCAATCCTAGCAATCTTAGGGCAAAATAAATACAATCATAGCAATCTTAGGGTAAGATAAATGCAATCATAGCAATCTTAGGGTAAAATAAATGCAATCCTAGCAATCTTAGAGTAAAATAAATGCAATCCTAGCAATCTTGGGGCAAAATAAATACAATCATAGCAATCTTAGGGTAAAATAAATACAATCCTAGCAATCTTAGGGCAAAATAAATGCAATCATAGCAATCTTAGGGTAAGATAAATGCAATCATAGCAATCTTAGGGTAAAATAAATGCAATCCTAGCAATCTTAGGGTAAAATAAATGCAATCCTAGCAATCTTAGGATAAAATAAATGCAATCCTAGCAATCTTCGGGCAAAATAAATACAATCATAGCAATCTTAGGGTAAAATAAATGAAACCCTAACAATCTTTGGGCAAAATAAATACAATCATAGCAATCTTAGGGTAAGATAAATGCAATCATAGCAATCTTAGGGTAAGATAAATGCAATCATAGCAATCTTTGGGTAAAATAAATGCAATCCTAGCAATCTTAGGGCAAAATAAATACAATCATAGCAATCTTAGGGTAAAATAAATGCCATCCTAGCAATCTTAGGGCAAAATAAATACAATCATAACAATCTTAGGGTAAAATAAATGCAATCCTAGCAATCTTAGGGCAAAAAAAATACAATCCTAACAATCTTAGGGTAAAATAAATGACAATCCTAACAATCTTTGGGCAAAATAAATACAATCCTAGCAATCATAGGTAAAATAAATACAATCTTAGCGTAAAATAAATATAGTTCTAGCAATCTTAGGGTAAAATGAATACATTTCTAGCAGTCTTAGAGTAAAATAGATGAAGTTCTAGCAATCTGAGGGTAAAATAAAGACAGTTCTAGCAATCTTAGGGTAAAATAGATACAATATAGCAATCTTAGCGTAAAATAGATACAATCCTAGCAATCTTAGTCACATAACAGAGGCAGTCTGGCAAGCAGAGGTGTTGAACCACATGTAATGGTGCATCAAGAGCATGGGGTAAACTGGTTATGACCTATCTACATCTGTCTGTAGTCATCCTCCTCATGGCAGCCTAGCCAACATAAATAGAATTGACGTTCCCTTCAGCGTCAGTGTTCATCTCTGAGAGGTAAGGAACAAATGGTCTGCACACAGATAAGTCAGATCTGGAAGACAATTGTGCACACAGCGCAAACATCCTGAAACAAGACCAAATTCCAGAAGTGGATGAACATCCAGGACTGTGTGCCAAAGTTTACAGTCTACGAATCCTGAGAAGAAAAAAATGTTTTTTATAAATAGTAACTATATTTATGTAATAAGCAATCTCATGTTTTAATCCTCATTTCTCTGATATTTTCTATCAATCTCTGATATTTCTCTATAAATTTCTAAAATATAACTTATATGTAATAAGCAATCTCATGTTTTAATCCTCATTTCTCTGATATTTTCTATAAATACTAACTATATTTATGTAATAAGCAATCTTATGTTTTAATCCTCATTTCTCTGATATTTTCTATAAATACTAACTATATTTATGTAATAAGCAATCTCATGTTTTAATCCTCATTTCTCTGATATTTTCTAGATTGCAAGTTCAATTGCCATCGTAAATGCTCACCTATAGTGCCCAACAACTGTACTGGAGAACTACCCAATTATTCAGGTCAGTTATGTTATGTCCCTGTGTGGGTTCCGGGACCCCATTGTGGGGAAAACAGGAATAGATCCGCTGCCTTCTCAGCAAGCATGTTGTAGGAGTCAACTAACTGGGGACTTCCTTCGAAGTTGGAGTGCATCTGCCCGAGTGGCAGTAACAACCAACTGCACACAAATAAGTCAGCAAAACTCAGGCCCTGGCACCAAGCCAAAGTCTAAGTGGATGAACAACCAGGACTTTCCGCAGGTGGTAACAGCCGGTGAACAAAGAAGAAGAAGTGATTTTATGGGTTTATTACAGCTTCTTCTTCGATCCTTTTTGTCAGAAAATTTATATCAGGAGCCAGTAACCTTGTTTGATGATAGCTCTCATGCAGCCCATATCTCCCAGTGTACCATACAGCTTCTATCCCCCAAACTAATGGTGATAATCATTCTACATGGAGCTGCAGTAGTGCAGTGGTTAGCATGCTTGCTTGCTAGCCCAGTGATCATGTGGTCAAATCCCCACTGAAGCCGGGATTTTTGTCCCTTTCCCCCGACCTGATCTAATCTTCCAGGAACTCTCAGCCTAATCTTGACATCAGATAATTTTCTAGGAGGTAATCTAATATTGATTTATGAGTTGAGAACCAGTATCATAGCACTCAGGGCATTCCCATAAGTGCTCCATCTCTTCAGCACAAGTGCAGAGTTCCAGTTTTGATGGTACCAGTAACAGTCTGTATGTCCATGTCGCTCTTTCCCTGAGTGTTGAGTGTCAGCGTAATATTTAAATGTGAGAACAGTATAACTAAACTGTCTTCACACTGGAACTGACAAGGTCGTAGAAATAAAGACAGACCAAAAAATGTGTGAATAAGGGAGCTAGAGAGTGAGGTTAAAAAGATGGGGAGGACATGGGGTGAGCTGCGTATGATGGAGCTAGAGAGTGAGTGAAAAAGATAAAAAGATGGGTGAGCTGCGTATGAGGGAGCTATGTTCCATTGAGCTGCGTATGATGGAGCTAGAGCTAGAGAGTTAAAAAGATGGGGAGGACATGGGGTGAGCTGCGTATGATGGAGCTAGAGAGTGAAGTTAAAAAGATGGGGAGGACATGGGGTGAGCTGCGTATGATATCAAAGAAAAGGAAAACTTTGCCTGAGCCGGTGAGGGCCTATGTTCCATTGGGGAATAAATGCCATAAGAAAACCTAATATTGACCCATGTAGCTCATGATAAGCAGATTGGTTAACTTGGGACAGGCACAGTATGTTCTTTATTGCCTCCAGAAGTCATTTGCATTTTTTTCTGTACCAAACAAGATATTTATATACTCTGATGGTTTTATGATTTGTCGTTCACAGAGGGAGATGATATGTTGGACCCAGAATGCCATTCAGATGCAACAGAAATGACTGAAATTGGAATCCAGTTGAATGATTCTGATGAAGAATCTGAACCTAAGCCTCCACCAAGGTACATTTAAAGTTCCTTGTTCACCATCTAATCCCAGTCACCACAAAGAAATACTTCATTCAAAGCATACTTATTCCCACTTTGTGCTACCAGTGCCAGACATGGTCCACTCACAACAAATTCGGAAAGAAAATAATTACCCATAGAAATGAAATGTCTGAGAAGAGCTGCCTGAGTGACCAGACAAGATGAAATCAGAAATGAGATATCTGAGAAGGGCTGCCTGAGTGACCAGACGAGATAAAATCAGAAATGAGATGTGTTAGAAAGGTTGCCCGAGTAACCAGATGAGATAAAATCAGAAATGAGATGTCTGAGAAGGGCTGCCCTAGTGACCAGGCGAGATAAAATCAGAAATGAGATGGCTGAGAAGGGCTACCCGGGTGACCACGCGAGATAAAATCAGAAATGAGATGTTAGCCTAATGGCTACCTGGGTGACCAGAAGGGCTGCCCGAGTGACCAGATGAGATAAAATCAGAACTGAGTTCAAGCGAGTAAAAGTCGGCACAGAACCAATTACAGCAAAATAAGTGGTTTGCCTACTTAGAGAGAATGTCTTGCGACACCATACCATACTAAAGAGGAAAAGGATTTAGAGCACAAGGTAGACCAAGAACAAGATGGAAAGGTAACATTAGAGAGACTACAACAACAAGATGTGTCTGTGGTCAGGATGGCTAGAAGAGCAAGGGGAACATTCAATCTTCCTCAGCATCTGAAGCAGCAAAAGAGGAAGTGAAGAAGTAGAAGAAGTTCCCCATCTGCTATAGATTTTAATCTAGAAATACCTAATATTGAATTACTGATTCCACTAGATCTCTTTTCTTTACCTTTCACCGCTTATGGCTAACTAGGTTTACCCCAGCCCATGTGCTGGTGGGTTTTATCAATCACTCAGGTGCCATCTCTTCAGTAAAATTTGACTTCAGTGGATCTCCAACACCTTTTGTCTCACCCTGTGTAAACGCTTTCAGACTGCTGTTCATTCATTTTTCTTTTGATGTTATCCTCCCGCTTGTACCAGTGTTTTTTCCCTCTTGTTGTCCTGCTTTCAGCTTCTCCCTTCAGTATTGTTTCTATAAGGAGCTGCTGTAGCATAGCAGCTAGATGCTTCATCTGCTAGCACACATGTCAAGGGTTCAAATCCACATCTAGGGAGATTTTTTTCAAATTTAAAACAAGCGCCCAGGCTGAACCCCCACTAAAATGGATACCAGGTTAATTTGTTAAGAAGTAAAGGCGGCCGATGTATTGTTAAACACATTACCTATCAAGGTCCAGTTGGTCTTTACAAATATATGTCTAACAGTTTGGGCCCAATGTGCCAAAAGCATGTAAAGAGTCCCTAACTTTTATTTTCACTTATGGTTTTTCTGGTGTTATTATCTGACCAAAAGTGAAGTAAAGAATTGTTACAGTTGACTAAAGAGGACATAGGCATAGGACTGCTTACCTTATCTGCAAAGTTCAGGCAAATCCTGCACAAATCTACAAATAATTTGGTGTGAGTTCACTAAGGCCACTACTGTCTTGGGTTATGAAAGGCAGAAAAATATAAGGATACAGTGGTACCTCAGTATACTTTGCTTTGGTATACCTCCAGCTTTGTCTACGTCCTGCATAGACCCGAAAACTTGGCTTGGTATTCAACATCTGTTCCGATACAAATTTGTACGAGTTAAAATTAGTGATAACACCGCACTGTCTTTGTCTGTCTGTCTCGAGACAAAGCCACAGATAGAGGTCAGTGACTGCAGAGAAGTAGCCCCCTAACAAAACTCAAAACAAGCTGGAATAGCTTTGTCTGGAATGACCAGAGGTCACATTTATGAAACTTCCTAAGGAGACAGTGTAGCAGAGTTCTTTGGACATATTTTTTAGGAACAGTCAAACCTGAGAGCCTCAACCAGATCTTCTTCTTCTTCTTCTTCTTCTTCTTCTTCACTTCCTCTTTTACCGCTGTGAGTGTCGAGGGAGATATAAGGTTCTGTTTCTAGCTCTTCTGGCTGCCTCGACCATAGGCACATCGTGCTGTTGTAGAGTTTCTCTGATGTTATCCTTCCATCTTGTTCTTGGTCTACCCCGTGCTCTACGTCCTTCTTCTCTTTCCATGTATGCTTTGTATGGTATGGTGTCACAACCAGATCAATGTAGCGAAAAGATATGGGAAATGAAGATGAGTAAAATCATGAGAATTTCAAATTCCTGAAGTTTTACTGGAAGGGACTCTCCTTCCAAATAATAACATCTCCTCCTTGCTTCTCAGTACCATCCTAGTCGGCACTTGACTATTCTCAGGAAAGTAAAGTGAGATTAAATGTCTATTTATATCATCTAATTGCTTTTGTATTTATCTATTTTAGCAGTTGAAAAATTATTTTATATAACCATCATAAATGTATAGTATGCTAATAACAATAGGATTTTTCTTTCTTTGGATATCTTATGTGAAACCTCGTGGGGCTGAACGGTTGAGGTGATATAGACAAGAGGTTTGAGCTTGATAATTTAGGGTACCTTGGCTTGTGCAGTCGCCACAAACTGTATAAATTTAAATAACTTTGACTAAGACAGAAAAAAAATATGTCCATCATTTTTGGGGGATGCGAACCTGAGTCGCTTGCATGACAGCCCTATTATATAACCACTTGGTCAACCACTCCTCTTCTGATGTAATAAAGATGCATAAACATGTAACTTCTCTCCTATATTCACCCTAAAAATGGCAGCTGAGAAGTTGTGGTTTATAGCTTGACCATGATATCAATGCCTTTTGGCCCAGCTCATCCAATTTCAGCAAACTCCTTATTAGATGCCTTTTATGATGTGTGTTAGGGGGCAGAGTGTCTGTTCCCCCCCCCCCAACCCACCTCACACCACCCCACCCCCCAAATAAGACCCCAAAAACCCTTATGGGGTCAACACGTAACAGTTAGTCTGCTAGACATGCACCTTCATTATTCATCCTCAGTCCCACCGACGACGTCAGTAACATTCCTGTCATGAGAGTTGTACAGTCAATCAAACATACAAAGAGGGCTGGTTCCAAGATTCTCAAAGAAGGATGGATGGTGCATTTTACGGACAAGGATCATATGGTGAGCTACATCGAAACATCATCATCATCATCAGTTCTCGTTATGCCTAGTGGCACATGAGGCTTCAGAGAGGACTTTCCATGCTTTCCTGTCCTGTGCAATCTTCACTGCAGTTTTCCATGTCAAAGATGCCGCACTCAGGTCACTTTCCATCGTTCGTCACCATGTTGTTTGTGGGCGCCCCTGTTTTCTCTTTCCCTCTGGTGTCCATGTGAGAGCTGTTTTGACAGGTATATCAGAAGTCATTCTCATAACGTGGCCAAGCCATTTCCATCTTCTCTTGGTAATCATACTGTCTAAAGTTTCTTGGTTTGTGGCTTGAAGTAGTTTAGTGTTTGAGATTGTATCTGGTCAGAAAATTTTGATAATTCTACGAAGACATGTGTGGTGGAAGGTGGACAGCTTGTGTGCATCCTTTTTGGTCATTCTCCAGCATTTGATGATCACGTTACCCATTGAGTGTCAGTTCTTCAGCGTTCCAGGGCCCTAGAGAGTCATTGCAGCAGATATCACCTGCTTTCATTCATCTTTCTCATTGGCCTTCACTTTTCAGTTGGTGGCTTCAAGTGTTTATAGATCTGCATGTACATGATTACATCACCGTCTTCTTGGTATGCCTTGTGGTCTACTCCCATTCAAATTTTCTGTGCACCCAGATTTGTCTTATCTCAATCAGTGGAAGGTTTTGTGCCAGTTGGTCTATAAAAATATGGGACCTTATGCCAGATTGGCCTCAGGGTATGAAAAGAGACCTATACGAGAAAATATTTAAATTAATAAACATTCTTCTTCTTTGTGGTCACCGGCTGTTATCTCCAGCAGAAAGTCTGGTTGTTCATCCACTTCTGGACTCTAGTCCGTTTTCAGAACTTGAGTGTTGCGTACATATCTTTTTTACAGATCCTACTCACTTGTATGCAGAATGTTGGTTCCTTGCCTGTCAGGCAGATGCACTTCGACTTCGAAGGAAGCTTCCTATTAGTCAACTCGTACGACACGTTTTTTGGGTAGGCAGTGGGTCTATTCTTGATTTCCCCATAATGGGGCCCCGAAACCCAACACAATTATATACCAAGCTGATAAACATAGTCAGTCATAGTTTCCAGTCTTACATGATCACCAGAAAACTAGATCAGACCTGTGTTCTTGTCCAAGTATGGCTAAGCCAACAAGGTATTTGTCTCTCTGTCTTCCTCTTTCTCCTTTAGCATCAAGTTTAAGTTGAGAGGATCGACCTCATTGCACCAGGTGTTATCCCATATGGCTAGCCGCTGACCAAGAGCATCACACAAAGCACAAACTCTGTAAGCTCCAGCAACATTCCCCAGGGATCTTCATAAAAATTGCATCCACAAACTGAATGAGCGTAAATGAAATAAACCTGTGACTTTCAGTGCACGAGGAAATCAAGTTGACCACTTTGCCACAGGGACCTACTTTCAGGTTTACCAACATCAAGTTTACCCATTTTTATCACTAAGATTTCAAGCTTGTTTCTGCTCATCAGATGTTCAGAATTTCCCTGTATGGGTTCTGGAATCTCATTTGAATTCAACTAATTAGAGATGTTTTCTTTAAAGTTAGAGTGCATCTGCCTGAGAAGTGACTAACCAATAGTTTGCATTCAAGTAAGCCAAATCTGTAAAACGGATGTGCATACAACAGTCAAATTTAGGAAAACAAGACCAAAGTCACAAAATGGATGACTTTCTGCCTGCTGGACTTTACACCTGGTGAATGTGAAGAAGAAGGAGAAGAAGAAAAATAATTATAATAATAAGAAGAAGAAGAAAAAGAATAAGACTGCAAAAATGAATAGTCATTTTGCTAAAATGGAATTCCCAGTTCCATCTGGTCATCTAAATATTCTGAAAACAAGATGACAGTTAAATTGTAGAAATATATTTTCTTTGCATGCACAATTATTGAGATACTTCAGTAGGGAATTAACCGAATAATACAATAAAAAAAGTGTATAATGAAAATTTGTTCTTGTTTCTTCAGAGAAAAAGACATTTCTGGCGCTTGGAACCTAATTCTCTATTCCTTTACAATGATGAAAAGTCATCTCGATATTTTAGGGTAAGTGTGACTATTAATGACTGCCAGATTTTAGTTTATGTAGTTGTTTGCATATGTGTGTGTGCTGTGGATATATATATATATATATATATATATATATATATATATATATATGTGTGCATGCATGGATGTGTGTATATATATATATATATATATATATATATATATATATATATATATATATATATATATATATATATATATATATATATATATATATATATATATATATATATATATGTGTGTGTGTGTGTGTGTGTGTGTGTAGAGAGAGGGAGGGAGGGACAGAGTGATAGAGAGTTGAGGTCACTCTGCAAGCTTTTTATGAATAGACAGTGACAGTTTTGGGGGAGTTTTAAAGTGATAATACTCTACTTAGAACCCACTTGTAAAGTGACCATACTGCACTTAGAATCCACTTTTAAAGTGACTATACTGCACTTAGAACCCACTTGTAAAGTGATCATACTGCATTTAGAACCCACTTGTAAAGTGACCATACTGTACTTAGAACCCACTTGTAAAGTGACCATACTGCACTTAGAACCCACTTGTAAAGTGACTATACTGCACTTAGCACCCACTTTTAAAGTGACTATACTGCACTTAGAACCCACTTGTAAAGTGATCATACTGCATTTAGAACCCACTTGTAAAGTGACCATACTGTACTTAGAACCCACTTGTAAAGTGACCATACTGCACTTAGAACCCACTTGTAAAGTGACCATACCATTCTTAGAAGCCACTTGTAAAGTTACCATACCATTTGTGGTAGCCACTTTCAAAGTCACCATACCATTCATAGAAAACCTTCATGAAGTGGCTATACCATTCTTAGAAACCCCTAGTGAAGTGACTACAATTCTTAAAAACCCATCGTGAAGTGACCATGCCATTCTTAGAAACCACTTGTGAAGTGGCCGTACCATTCTTAGAAACTACTTATAAACGGACCACATAATTTTTTGAATCCGCTTGTAAAGGAACTATATCGTATTTAGTAGCCACCTGTAAAGTGACTATATCATACTTAGTAGCCATTTATAAAATGACCATACTATTCTTGGTAGCCACTTGTAATGTGACTATACCATACTGTTCTTAGAAACTACTTGTAAAGTGACGATATCATTCTCAGAAATCACTTGTAAAGTGATCAGATCATGCTTAGAACCATTATAAACTGACCATACTATATTTGTAGGTCCTTCCACACAAAAACAAAAAATATTTCTCCTTGTCTTTGCAGGAAATACAGTTAGTCAACATTATAAGCATAAACCCAGCAAAGCCTTCGAATGGGCAAGATTTTTCTAGACCACCACATGTGTTTGAGATAGTCACCAACAGTCAGACTTACTTTGTCGGTGAAGACCCAACCTATGGCCAGGAGAAAACCATCCTTGTGTCTCCAGAAAGTGGGGCTGGACTCGAACAAGCACAGCATTGGAAGGGTGCCTTACGCCAAGCACTGATGCCTGTCACTCCACAGTCAAGTGTTAGAAGCACAGTAGGTGAGTACGTAGGTGAGTTTCCTTTAATTTAAAAAGAATTTTTTTTTCAAATAAAGGCTTTTTTTTTATGCGAGTGGCACATTGGGAGTATGGTGCTCGAACTTCAGTAAGATCTCATTAACATGAACTCGCTTAAGACAAAGACTCGCTTAACACAAACAAAATATAGTTCCCAGCAGGGGTGTATGTAATCATAATACATCTGTTAGTTCCAGATTAGCATTCATGTTGACAAGATTTTATTGTTTACTTTTACAGACTAATTGAGACTCAGTAGGTAATGTTGACCACATTACCCAGGAGTCTTTACATCCCAGGAAATTTCCTGGTACCCTTTTTTTTTAGGTTGGGTCGCCCTTCAAGTTTAGGTGTTTTTTTCTCAAAATCTACCCAAGGCAAATTTGAACCAGTGATCTTTGAGTTAGGCAAGCTTCTAGTGAGACTGTTTAGCATGGGTCCAGATGAGTGTGTTTGAAACAAATTTGTGACTTCTACCTACCATGGTACGTTTTTTTTTTTTTTTTGTGTTTGTAAAATACACTCATATCATATCTCAGTTGGATAGACCCCCATTTAATTATATCACTTGCAGCTGAGTAAATCTAGAGTAACCTAGTTGGAATTGTTATGTTTAAAAGTTAAGAATGTGGCCTGCAGACAAAGAACCAGTGTTCAGTTTAAATTATCACATTTATAGTGTGCAGGCATTTTTTTTTACATTATTATATTGGATGATATGTACGATTAAAAAGAGGTTATTTGAATATATTAACTAAGTATAGCATTTAGTGTTTTTCTTGTGAATCCAACAGTTTTTTTAAAGCTATGTTGACTTAAATTTTCCTGTAAGCCTCAGTGATAGAGGAAATCTGAATATATTAACTAAGTATAGCATTTAGAGGAGTTTCCTTGTGAATCCAATATTTTTTTTAAGCTAGGTTGACTTAAAATTGTCCCATAAGCCTCAGTGGTAGAGGTCACAGGGACACAGCATGCAGCACCCTAAACCTATTTGCTTTAGGCTCCTGGGAATGCATTCCATTTAATACTTTACTATATTCTTCTTTATTGATTATAACTTATTATATTTAGAAGAAAAATAAATTTCACATTTAGATTTTAAAAAATGTTGTTCAACAATTTTTTAGCTACCTATGTTAAAAAATTGTTATGTAAAGGTTTTTTCCCGCAAATTCCCACAGATTCAGGATCCATTTTTTTTAAAGCATTTGCAGGGCAAAACGGTTATGAATGCTGTGAGAAGGTGATGTCTCAACTGGTGAGATATTTAATAAAGTTTATAAAATAAAGGAAATCAAGCAAACCAAAGAGTTCAAATACTTGGGCAGTATATTTACAGAGGATGGAAGAATGGACAGAGAGATAGAAACAAGAATACAGAAAGCAAATGCTGTCACATACCAACTATCACCTCTGTTTAAACATCCAGATATAACCATGAAGACCAAAAGACAATTGATAAACACCATCTTCATTCCAACACTCTGCTACCAGTGCCAGACATGGACAATCAACAAGACCCATGAAAGAAAAATAGAAGCCTGTGAAATGAAATGTCTAAGAAAAGCAGCGAATAAGACTAGACTAGACAGGATAAAGAACATAGACATTAGAAAACACTGTCAAAAACTACACCATGTTTAGACTACATAGAACATCAAGAATGAAATGGTTTGGACATCTAACCAGGATGAAAAATGACCAAATAACATCACAAATTTTCAACCAAAGAAGCTCAGGATATAAGGCAAGAGGAAGACCAAGGAAACGGTGGATTGACGGGGTCTCCGAAACCTGCCAAAAGCATGGCCTCAGAACATCAGATGCTGCCCGCCTTGCTTATGACAGGAACTTGCATCTCCCCACAACGCTTAGCGGCATACGTGGAAGGAAAAAGTAAAGTAAGTAATAAAATAAAGGACCCTTTTCACGCCATCTGAAGTAATGGGCCTATAGTGCTAGACCTAATTTTTTTTTAGAGACCAATCTGCACTTGATGGATGATGTGGTCATCATCCTGCCGACCAACTTTACTTCCCATGACATTACCAGGTACCCATTTTAGACTGGTTTAACCTCAGAGCCAGGTAAATTTAAAATACAAATCGTCTTCGATGTGGATTTGAACCCTTGACTTTAAGGCGAGCATTCAACTACTATGCTACTGTGGCTCCTGATAGGGTATTTGCTTCTCATTTGTGTAATCAAGTCAGGATTATTTAAACATTAACGAGATTAGCTGAACTGTCTTATCTGTTACAGCAGACAGGACTGGCAGTGTTCACGCTCACAGGTCAGGGCAGGTGAGTGTTTGCCTGCATAGCAGAATTCCGTTTCATACTTATGTTTGTTTAACTGACTGACCTGACTTAACCCAGCCTGACTGACTTCATTAGACTGACTTACTGATGTGACCTGACATGACTAAGTGACCTGACCTGACTTCTGACCTCACCTGACTGACTGACTGACTGACTGACTGATGTGATCTCACCTGACCTGACTGACTGACTCACCGCTGTGACCTGACCTGACTAACTGACTGTTGTGACCTGGCTGACTGACTGACTGATGTGACCTGACCTGACTGATTGATGTGACCTGACTGACTGACTGACTAATGTGACATGACTGACTTATGTGACCTTACCTGACCTGGCTGACTGACTGATGTGACATGACTGACTGACTGTTGTGACCTGACCTGACTAGATTATGTGACCTGACTGACTGATCTGACCGACTGACCGATGTGACCTAACCTGACCTGACTGACTGATTTAACCTGACCTGACTGACTGATATAACCTTACCTGACCTGCCTGCTCACTGACTCACTGACTGACAAATGTTCTTCCCTGAGACCCTGAGACCCCAATCTCTTGCAGATGTGCTCTCTTATAACTGTCCAAAAGCTTCAAAAGTGTTTTTACAGCTCATTGCATAAGTCAGACCCTAGTACCCAAGAATCATAAAATTGTGAAACACATTCATGCAAGAAGTCTCTAAGTAATAACTAATCTGTTATTGTTCATGATTTTCCTGTGTGGGTTACAGGACCCCAATGTAGGGGGAAGCAAGATTAGACTGACTGCCTCTCTGGCAGGTATGTCCTATGAGTCGGCTAACTAGGGGTGTTTCCTTCGAAGTCAGACTGCATCTGCCTGAGATGCGAGGAGCCAACAGTCTGCATACAAATAAGCCAGATCTGTAAAACTGATATGCACACAGAATTCAGGTTCTGGAACAGGACTAAAGTCAGGAAAGGGACAAACAACCATAACTTTCTTCCAGAGTCTTCAACCAATGAAGACACAGAATAAGAAGAGTCCATGGTTCAGCTCTGTACATCATAAATGTGTTCATGCAGTTTTCATATAATCTTCCCAGGCAGAGATCAGCCATCACTATCAGATAATGCCGGAAGATGTTCTTGGATCTGGCCAGTTTGGAACCGTATATGGAGGTAGATACTTTAAACTGTTATCCTGTAGTCTTTTATTTATCATTATATTATTATGTATTACCGTAATTAATCACTGTCCCCATTAAGGTTCCTGGGCCCTTTTTTCAGGGCTGGGGGGGGGGGGGGGGGGGCGGTAAAGCTACTATCCCTTAAAAGCATGTCCTAAATGGTGACTTATTAGGGTCATGCTGAAATTGGAGCTGTGGATCACAACATAGGGTGCCAACTGCCCTTTTAGTAGTGGACACAGAAGAAGAGGAAGAAGAATATGTTTCTGTATTACCAGTGTAACATTTATTTTCCCTCTCTCTCACAAGCCTTGTTATGTTTCCATTTAAATTTCTGTCCTTCTGCCATTCCTTCTGTTATGATTTCTTAAGAACCGCGTTAATCATCTGATGGGCATTAGTCCACCTAGGGGACTTAACATCTAACACAGTTTTATTTAATATATTTGAGTTATAACCCTTGTAGCTCACATCCTTTTCTGGCCAGCAATTATTTCTAGTGGCTGCACGGGTGTCAGATAATTTACAGGTCAATGTGATTTCTACTGCAGTTACATCAGTTAATTTGTGGTATTCTAGATTTATATAGTGTGCTGATGAAGGAAGGCTCTTTAGCCACAACAATTCACTTGTCGTTTGTATTTGTGATATTGTGAACACTATTGTTGTATAAGATTTGAGGTCACTGGGTGGAAGAGGCTTTATTCCTTGCCATTTTTATTCCTGACCACCCTGCGATTACAAAATCTCAAACTGGATGGCAAGCCAACTGGGTAAATCCCAGATACCCTGTTAAGCCTCTAAAGGAGTTATTACTGGGGACACAACTGCTACAGCAGCCTAGTGAAACCTACATACTGTGCAAGCAAGGAATCTCTGACTTGTGTGATCTCCTGGGAGATGAATGCAACACTTGTGAGAGTGAGGAAGGAATGAATTAAGAATTTACATCATGCACTCGGGACATTCCAACAAATGCTCCCTCTCCTTCCGCAGTAGCGAATGAAGAGTCAACATGATAATAGTACCAATTGCAACCTGATGAAAGGTCCGCCTTTTCCCCCGTCAGTGTTGAATTTCTTCCAGAACCTTTACCAGTTGACATAATAAAAAATGAAGGTAGTGAAAGTAATAAAGATTCCATTTTGTTTTGTCCCTGCTGGCGTGGTAGTTATATGTTTGAAGTGCCCATGTAGGTTTTGAGGCCCCATTTGGGGGGGGTGGGGGGGTGGGGGGGATAATAAACCAAATGCTTCCTTGAGAAGCAAGTCATTCTTCTTCTTCACTTCCTCTTTTACCGCTGTGGGTGTCGAGGGAGATATAAGGTTCTGTTTCTAGCTCTTCTGGCTTCCTCGACCATAGGCACATCGTGCTGTTGTAGAGTTTCTCTGATGTTATCCTTCCATCTTGTTCTTGGTCTACCCCGTGCTCTACGTCCTTCTTCTCTTTCCATGTATGCTTTGTATGGTATGGTGTCACAAGGCATTCTCTCTAAGTGGGCAAACCATTTCACTTGCTGTCTTAGCTACAGAAATCAAAATGAGATATAAACGGACTGATCAAACGGTATCTGACCAAGAGCAAGTCATTAACACGACTATTTATGATTGACGATTCATCTAAAAAACAAAATATTGGGTCTAGCATGAGATGCCTGATGGGCCAATGTGGGAAAAAGGGTCCTCCAGAATATATTGTCTTATCTTTATTCTTAGTGTAAATGTAGCACATTGTAACTTATCATCCACAGAATTTGCACCACCCTGGTGTCGTTAACTTAGAGCAGATGTTTGAAACCATAGAAAGGGTAAGTGACAGTGATTAATTTCTCTTTGTTATTTTGAAGGGATCTCCTTGATGAAGCAGTCAAGTAATTTATCTCATTCTCTACGGAGTTGTGTCTTTTCTTATCGTTCACTGGCTGTAAACTCAAGTGAAAAGTTCTGGTTGTTTGTCCACTTCTGGACTTTGTTCTTGTTTCAAGACTTCAGTTTTGCATGCAAATCCGTTTTACAGGTGTGACTTATTTGTACAGACTGCTGGTTCCTTGCTTCTCAGGCAGATGCACTCTGACTTCAAAGGAGACACTCCTGATCAATTGTCTTTTATGATAAACTTGTCAGGGGAGCAGTGCCTCTGTTCTTTTTCCCCACAAAATGAGGCGCCAGAACCCACACAGTGAGGATCAGTTTCAGACGCCATTCTTAAGTTTGTGAACTTAGGTGTTTGGGAGATCCTACAGCTTCATGCTTTATGTGATACCTTCAGTGTATGAATTGCCTGGTAGATTTATTCAGTCATTGTGAGAGACACTGTTGTCATGTGTGATAAGCCCTGGTGCCTTGAAGGTGTTCCTCATGACATTAAACACCTTGGTTATTTTAAAGAAATTAACTACCAGACAGCATAAAAGCAGTAGGGAACAATTTTATTGTGCACTATGCAAACTTGGGTGAAGATTTAACATCATAGCATTAACGACAAGCCCATATTAGCTCCGTCTCCCTCCTCAACAGCCAACGAAGAGTCTCTAAACAGATGGTGCCCTTTGTCTTCTGATTAATTATCCATCTTGCCTTTCTCCGCAACATCGTTCTCTCCAGTGATAGGTTTTCAGTATCTTCCTTCTTCTGCTTCTTTTTCTTTGTTCACCGGCTGTAAGCTCTTGGCTGTTCATCTATCTGGACTTACGCGTTGTGCCAGGTTCATCTACTCATGGTTGCACATTCACTCATCACTTAATTTGTGCATATGTCCTTCTTTAAATTTTATGTCCTCCCACCTTTACTAACCTCTTTTTGGCATCATATATGAGCCATCAGCTGAGGACAGCAATTGATCTACGAGAAGAACTCTAATCACGAACTTCCATTGTCCATTAGATAGGTCTTGGTTGACCATGAACTAAGGAAGCTCATCCTAACTGAAAAGCACATTAAAGTCAAACATGTCTCAGCCAAACTTCAAATCTGTGGTGTCACACAACTCATCCTTATAGGCATATTTAAAAAATAAGAAACAGATTTGATTAGATAAGATGGCAGTGTCTTACCTTCAGCCCCTGCAGCACTTGTTTTCATCCTGCAGTTGTATTTTATCTTTAAAGCATGTTATGTTCTTATGATGTTGGTACCTTTTCATCTTTCCAGAGGATAGTTATATTTTGCTTTCGGGAGGCATGGGATTCACAGCGTATGACATGCCTGGGTTAAGAAAAGCCTTCCCCGAGAAAATTTAGGGCTGGAGATGAAGTTCTTCCTCTGCATAGCTCAAAGCCTGGCCAGTATTGTAAAGAGCATGTGTTTCCCATGCATCATGATCCCTCTCTTGGCCTGCCTTGTTTACTCCAAAGGAATGGTAACACTAATACATTTGGAACAAAGTGCACTGCAAAAGCTGCCAGATCAGAAGAGCATTGTCCTATCTCTCTGCCTGTTGGAGGCTTCTTCGAAGACCAGCTGTATCCAAGGCTAAGGGCCTGGTCTCCCTACCATAACATTAAGTGTTCAGGTTGCATTTCGTCTTCTTACGATAAGGCTAGTATCCTCCCAAATGCACGCCTCAAGTTTGGTATTCATCGCCCAATATTTGTTGGCATTAACAGAAAACAGGTAGCACCGACTACTGTTATACAGTAGCTCAGTGGTATCTGGCCAAGGCCTGACCTGAATCTATTCAGTTTTTTTATACAGAGAGTCGGCCGCATTAAGAGACACCATAAGGGCGGCAGTGAAATCAGAAAACAATTTGAAATTTTTATCTGGCAGGACACAGCTATTTAGAGGCCACATTTAGAAGATGTGCATCACGTTGAGAAAATCTGCCACACAGGACTGTGTCTAAGACACTCCAATGCCAATACAATCTATCTATCTATTGTCTTCTTCACTTGTACCGGGTTGCAGCCCAGTGTCATGGTTTAAAATATTTGTTTTGTGCCTCTCGCGTGATTTGAGTGACAGTTTTCTGGATCTTCTGGCCGTATTCAGCTACTCCATCTATCCATTTTTTCCTGGGTCTTCCTCTGGCCTTTCTTCCCGATGTTCTACTGTAAAAGGCCTTATAGGTAATCTGATCCGGTTGCATTCTTACTAAATGGCCAAACCACTTCATTCTCCTTCTTTCAATATGTTCCAATACAATAAAAAATCTAATGTGACACACATAATTTTAAACATATATATACATATATATATATGATTTGATTGGCACCTTCCTGTCTTTCCCGATGATAGTATTATATTGCGCTATGAAGAGGCATGGGACTCACTGCCCATGGTGATGGGGGGTGTGACTAGCAAGACCCGCCCATGTCAAGAAAAGTCTTCTATAATGATAACACAGGATTTCAGGACCATTGCCATCATTTGTTTTGTCTGTTTCTTCTCAGACGCTCAGCTCTCATCCTCTCCGCAGTCATTTCTTCCTTCATTCTCATTCCCTTCCTGATGTGCCCCCTCCACACAACACAGTCTATGGCGTTCTGTTCCCACCAATCCATCTCAATACTTGTATCATTCATCTTTGTATTGCAGTAGAAGTTGGGCCTCAACATCTTCTACCTGTCCTTCACGCACCATAATGGATGTCCTTGGGGACTCTGCCATCCTCCATTCTCCAGGTGTGACCCAGCCACCTGAGCCTTCATATACTGAGTATTGAAAAGACTGTTGTAGTACCTGCTCTTTCCAGCATCTCAGTGTGTGTGATTTTGTCCTTCTTAATGCCAAGTATTCCTCTTAGGCATTGTGAAAGCTGTTTAGCTGTCTCTCCTGGTGTGAATAAGTTTCACTGCCATAAAGCAGAATGCTGAGAACACAAGCTTGATAGATAAGAGTTTTTGTTTTAATCGTGAGCTTTCTGTTCTCCCAAACTCATTTTGTTTTATATATATATATATATATTTATATATATATATATATATATATATATATATATATATATATATATATATATATATATATATATATATATATATATATATATATATATATATATATATAGAGAGAGAGAGAGAGAGAGAGACAGAGAGAGAGAGAGAGAGAAAGTGGGGGGAGAAATCTATCACATGGGACTGCCTCTAATAGGTCATAGCTCTCCATGTCTGGCGGTTTGTTTGCCACCTGTTTTAGGTCTTGGACGTTTATTAGACTCATGGATGAGCCTTCCTGATAATAGTTCTTCACAGTCTCTCTTGGTCTTCCCCATTTTCTTTTCCCTTCTGGTGTCCATATGAGGGCTTGGTGGGAGAGTTTGGTCTTATCCATTCTTAGTGCATGGCCAATGTAGTTCCAGCGGTGCTTTCTTATAAAATTTGATTTGTTTTCTTGCGTGGTCTCTTGTCTTATTCGCGTATTAGATTTGAAATCTGTCCAGTGAAGATTTAGTATTCTTCTACGACAACTGTTCTCAAATTGTCTAATTTTTTTTTTATACAGAGATACCGTTGCTTTCCAACTCTCGCATCCATAAGTTAGTCTTGTAAATTATTTGCTGTTAATTAAATCTTTATTTATCGTTTTTGTTAGATATTCGTTGTGATGGAGAAGCTGAAGGGTGATATGTTGGAGATGATTCTCTCAAGTCCTAAAGGACGTCTGAGTGAACGTATCACAAAGTTCCTTATATTCCAGGTGAGTTTACTGATGCCAGCAATGCATTACGGGATGAGTAGATGTGTGATAGTGAATCATCACGGGTGAACGAGATGACCCTCTGACATCCGTGATGATTCACTATCATTACACCTACTCATCCCTTAACCGAACTGGCCTCTGACATTAAGCATATTTTGTTTTTCAAGTTCGTTAATGTGTGCTTCTGTTTGTGATATTTCTGTCTTTCTTTTTTAATTTTATTGTGATGTGAAATAGACACTGGAGCTGACAAGATAACAACTGACAAAGCTTGATAATAGTTCAGCTAAAATTGTCTTCTTACTGAAGCCCATAGGAGACCTAAATACATATGGAGAAGAAATACAGTGATACAAAAATGTTGGACAACATGGAGGTAGCTGCAGAACTTGTCAAAAGATAGAACCACTTATTGCAAGGTGGTCAGGGACTATGGTCCATTTTAATAAAAAGCTCAGTGAACTATGTCAAGCATCTCCGTGCTATGGACGGAAATCAGGAGGTGATGTCACTCACACACTATGCATTGGTTGGAACTGAAAGAGTTAAACTTTTAAACTTTTAGAAGCAGAGGCTTGAAACATCCGGAATGTCCATGAATGTAAACACTCTTGCTCCTCAGATCCTGGCTGCCTTGAAGCACTTACATTCCAAGTGTATTGTTCATTGTGATCTCAAACCTGAGAATGTGCTTCTGTCTTCTGAAACTGCTTTCCCCCAGGTTAGTTGCTGTCTTTGATGAATCAGCTCGTAACAGTGATTGTATCTGTATACAGTCCCCTTATTGTGGCAGTGATTGTATCTGTATAGAATCATATTTTTGTGACAGTGATTGTATCTGTAAAGAATCATATTTTTGTTATAGTGATTGTATCTGTATAGAATCATATTTTTGTGACAGTGATTGTATCTGTATAGAATCATATTTTTGTGACAGTGATTGTATCTGTATAGAATCATATTAATGTAACAGTGATTGTATCTGTATAGATTCATAATAATGTAAAAGTTATTGTGTCTGTATAGAATCATATTAATGTAACAGTGATTGTATCTGTATAGAATCACATTAGTGTAACAGTGATTGTATCTGTATCGAATCACATTAATGTAACAGTGATAGTATCTGTGTCGAATCATATTAATGTAACAGTGATTGTATCTGTATCGAATCACATTATTGTAAAAGTGATTGTATCAGTGTCGAATCACATTAATGTAACAGTGATTGTATCTGTATTGAGTCACATTAATGTAACAGTGATTGTATCTGTATCGAATCACATTAATGTAACAGTGATTGTGTCTGTATCGAATCACATTAATTTAACAGTGATTGTGTCTGTATCGAATCACATTAATGTAACAGTGATTGTATCTGTATCGAATCACATTAATGTAACAGTGATTGTGTGACATTAACAGTTTCCCCGTGTTGTTCCGGGGCCTCATTGTGGGGAACAAAAAGAATAGATTCACTGCCCCCTAACAAACATGTCGTAAGAGTCAAATAATTAAGGGTATCCTTTAAAGTCGGAACATCTGGCTGAGAGGCAAGGAACCAACAGTCTGCATTTTAAAAAAGCCAGATCTGTAAAACAGATGTACATCCAGAACTCGGCTTCTGGAATAAGACGACAGTCCAAAAGTAGAGGAATGACCAGAACATTCTGCTGGAGCTTACAGCCGGTGAACACAGAGAAGAAGACGAAGTGTCCTGATCAAGAACACCAAAGACTGAAATCTGTGGAGAGACATGAAGGCTACTGCCACCTGATGTCAAAGCGGGTTTATGATCAGGTTATTAGTCAGGGTTTCAACTTCATCGCAAATGCATCATCCTATAATTGCTTTATTCCCGTGCAGGTGAAAAACCACACAAAAATGCTGATCAGTTTTCCTGTGAAAAATCAGCACACAGCAGTACTGACAAATTTTGACATTTTTCACAAACATCATATGTATAAGGCAGCTGCTAGAGGTGCCAACACCATTAGTGTATCTCAAGAATTGCAATTCATATTTGATAGAAATAGTAGTAACAGCACACCAGCAGATGCATGCACATTACTGCATAAGGCATGCTACTAATTCTCTGACAGCCAGCCACTTGCCATTTTATGCAGTTTACAGCACACATCTCCAGGAGCAGAGACAAGCATTTCCCATGGAATTCACATATCTCAGTATCACACAGTGTACTCAACTTTGGGCCGACATCCACTTTCTTCTTTACATGGTTTTTGTCTCATATCCAATTTACTGGGGGGAGGGGGGGGGGTGAAACCCCAGCCTTCCACTGGATTACTGGGAAGAACAGGGTCCGTCGTGTAAAGGTGAGGTAGGCTTGAGTAGGAGAAGATAAGAGACTTTAAGAGTCTTGTATTGCGCATCACTGCTCCATTATGATGATGACATCTAATAATCAGTGGTGATGAGATATGCTTATGTTTTTGTGTACGAATATAGGAATCTTGACATTTTAAAAGATCTGAACATCAAGAAAGATTGGCTAATAAACAGTATCTTGACTCTAATAAACAGCATCTTGACCATAATAAATGGCATCTTGACTCTAATAAACAGTATCTTGACTCTAATAAACCGTATCTTGACTCTAATAAATTATATCTTGACTCTAATAAATGATATCTTGAGTCTAATAAACAGTATTTTGACTCTAATAAACAGAATCTTGACTCTAATAAATGGCATCTTGACTCTAATAAACAGTATCTTGACTCTAATAAATAGCATCTTGACTCTAATAAACAGTATTTTGACTCTAATAAATGGCATCTTGACTCTAATAAACAGTATCTTGACTCTAATAAATAGCATCTTGACTCTAATAAACAGTATTTTGACTCTAATAAACAGTATCTTGACTCGAAAGCTGAAATATTTTGGTCATACCAAGCGCCATGGCGGATTGGACAAAATAATAGCAGAATTTATGGTACCAGGAAGGAGGAGCAGGGGCCGACCAACATAAAGATAGGCACAGGATATAAGGGACTCCTAATATCTGTACATGATAGGGAACAGCTGGCAAGAGGCTGAGTTTCTTTTAGGCAGACCATGATGACAGCGACATTCTGCAAAGGACCTGCTGCAAGATGATGATAGTGGAATCTAGAAGTCATTTTCATAATGTTTTTATAGGTAAAACTCTGTGACTTTGGCTTTGCAAGAATCATTGGAGAGAAGTCATTCCGCAGATCTATAGTAGGGACACCTGCCTATCTAGGTAAGTGGTTGTAGCCATTGATTTTTTGTTTTCTATGTGACTGCTGTGGGCTCCGACTATTCAATGCTACTTTCTCCGAATTTGTAGTATATTAACATTTAGTCAGCAAAACATGTATTTTTAGCATGCATTCTAAACTCTGCTGAAGTTGAAATTTTAACCCCCCCCTCCCCCCCCCCCCTAATTTATGACATAAATAATAACTTGCTCAGTTATAACAAAAACAGTTATTTACTCAGTTATAAACTTCTTTGCTCATTTATAACAAAAGACATTTCTTGTTCATATAGCAACAACAAAAATCCTTACACAGATATAGCAAAAAAAGTTCCTCGCTCAATTATGACACCAAAAAAGTCTTGCTAATTTAAAACAAAAACAATTCTCTGCTCATTTATAGCAATGTCAGTTCCTTATTTAGTTCTAACAACTCCCCCACCCCACCCCATCCCACCATGCTTTGACAATTATAACTACACAAAAATGTGACAAAATATATTTGTAAAAACAACAGCAGGTCTTACTGAGATATAGAAACAGAGATTATTGGCTCAAAAACAATTTCTGATGTCTTCTTCTTCTTCTTCATGCTCACCAGATATAAACTCTGGCAGAAAGTTCTGGCTGTTCATCCACTTTTGGACTGCAGTCCTGTTCCAGAACCTGAGTGTTGCGTGTGCATCCGTTTTACAGATCTGACTCATTTGTATGCAGACTGCTGGTTCCTTGCCTATTAGGCAGATGCACTCCAACTTTAAAGGAAGCTCCCAATTAGTTGACTCTTACGACATGCTTTTGGGTAGGTAGTGGATCTATTCTTGTTTTCCCTTTAATAGGGCCCCAGAACCCACACAGGGAAATTTCTGATGTATTTTCCAGCTGCACATGAATGGTCATGTATGTCATAATTGATTTGAAAAAAGGGGGGGGGGGAGAGAACAGATCTACTGATTCCTTAACAAACATGTCGTAAAAGGCAACTAATGAGGGATGTTGCCTTTGAAGTAGGAGTGTATCTACCTGAAAGGCGAGAAACCAGCAGTCTGCATACAAATAAACCAGATCTTGAAAATGGATGTATACAAAAACTCACATCCTGGAACAAGACCAAAGTCCAGAAGTAGATAAACTACAAGATCTTTCGGTTAGAGTTTACAACTGATGAATGCTAAAAAAGATGAAAATGTCCCCGTCAGACCCATACCAATCGACCTGACTGACTTGGAAGATACTACCAGTAACTATGCCAACACTGATGCAGGTCATAGGTTTGAGCGTGTACACTAGCTTCTCTACTGCAGCAGGTTAGATACACCAGAGATAGGAGATATTATTCTTCTTCACTGTACTCAGCACTGTAGGGATTAGGAGGCTAGCAGACAAGGTTAATCTCTGACACTCACACGATTGCATAACTTGAGTACAGCTGGGTGAAGCACATCTGTGCCATCTTCGAGACCAAGATAGGAGACACTATAACAACTTCTCATAGGAGCAGTCAGTAAAGTTTCTTTGGTGGAGCAGCTACTAAATTTGAGGATGGAGCATGCATGGGAATGGCTGATGTGCAATGACATTAACCTGATGAGCAGTGACATTAACTGTGATAGCATAATATAACATATTCTTAACTAGTCTCATTATGTTCTCTTAACTAATTTTTTTACTCTCAGCCCCAGAAGTGTTAAAAAGGAAAGGCTACAACAGATCATTAGATATGTGGTCAGTGGGGGTCATTGTTTATGTCAGGTATGTTGTATTGTTGTCTTCTTGCTTGCCTGAATGTTGAATGTTGAATTAGGAATCCAAATAAGATCACTAGGGGCACTTCCATAAGTGTTCCTTACCCATCTTCAGCAGCAAGCTAAGAGTTCCAATTCGGATGGCACCAGTAACTGTCTGATTGTATATCCGTCTCATTCTTCCCCTGAGTGTTGAGCATTGGCCAGATCCCCTGGTAACTCCTCGCAGCGCCATTCTCCTCAGACCGTAGTGATCTATCTGCACCTCAGCACTGTTCACTCATTCCTAAATGGCCCTCACAATATCTAGCTTGTCATACATCAGTTCACCACCCAGTGGTGCAGAGCCAGCCAGTCTATCTGCCTGCTCATTTCCCAACACACTGGCATGACCTGGAGAAAATGTCCAAAGGATGCTAACTACCCGGGACTTCTGAAGTGATGCTTGCCACTCTGCACAAAGCATGCCCGTCTTCGCCTTTCTCAGCATGCTCTGTAAGTCAGTTACAATCACGGCATATGTGTACATCTGATTCTCAAACCAGCGGAAGGCAGCAGAGACTGCTTCCACCTCCATTCTCAAACTAGATGTGATATTATATGCAAGGCTTTGCTGCACTAAGCAACATCCATTCACCTTTGCTATAAACCCCCATGCATTTTGACTGCCCCTCAACACAGAGCCATCTGTCATGAATCATTTGTTGAATTTCTGATTCTGCAGCACAAGCTGGCCAGTCCCTGCACTCACGATCGTGCTTGCCTACTTTGTTGAACTACTTCTGTCCTAGGGTGTAGAGGAAAAGATCTTTTATGTTCTAGCATAAATCTCTCTCTCTCTCCCCCCCCTCTCTCTCTCCCCCTCTCCCTCCCTCTCTCTCTCTCCCTCTCTCTCTCTTTCAATTTGTACTTACCAGTGATTACATGCCACCTTAAATTTAGTTAATCCATAATGTATTATTATTTTATAATTAGATAAGTTTGTGTAAGTACACATTCAGAACTTTGCCCTTGTGGACCAGCACCATAGGTTACTGAACTTGGGCTACAGATATGCTCTCCTCATGCAGCAGAGAGGTCCCAGGTTTGGCCGGTGGCATTCCAGTGGCAGCCACACTGTATGGAAGATATGTGCCGCACACAGACTTCAAAGAGGCCTCTCGCCTTTCGATCTGGAAACCGCTGGTAGAGAGAAAGAGAAGAAGGAATTTAATTTTCACTGAGGAGTATTTTTATTTTTTATTTGTTTTTATTAATGACTCGTGTTCCTTGGCAATCCTAGCCTAAAACGGGTACCAGGAATGTACTGGAAAGTAAAGGTGGCATTGTGTTCACCGTTTCACCCATCAAGGGTGACTGATCTGTACCACCGTATGCCTTATGCTTCAGTGGCACGAAAAGGGTCCTTTATATGCTTACTTTCTCTACTAGCAAAAAGTAGAGTAAAGGACCCTTTTCCGTGCCCTCAGGTGTATTGGACATATAGTAAAAGTAAAGGACCCTTTTCTACGCCTTTTAGGCATATTGAGTATGTAGGGCTAGACCTATATTTTATAGACCAAAGGGCACTTGGTGGGTAATGTGGTCTGCATCACGCCAGCTGCCTTTACTTACCAGGACTGTACCTGGTACCCACACTGGGTCGACCTGGGAGCCTAGGTCATTTTTTTAAAAACTACGGCCCCATGAGGAACCAAACCCACGACCTTCTGATCCGCAGGCGAGCGTCTAGCCGCTAGACTTCGGCCACTCCCATTGGACATATAGTGTTAGTCCTATATTTTATTGACCAATGGGCACTCAATGAGGAACCAAACCCACAACGTTCTGATCCACAAGCGAGCGTCTAGCCGCTAGACCACGGCCACTCCCAATGGACATATAGTGTTAGTCCTATATTTTATTGATTGACCAATGGGCACTCACTGGGTGATATGGTCAGCATCCTGTTGGCCACCTCTACCTCCCAGGACTTTACCTGGTACATATTTAAGGCTGGGTCGACCGAGGGGGGGGGGGGGGGGGATGGGGCAAAGTCATCTTTGGAAAAGATTGCATTTGCACCCACAACCTTTGGAACCGTTGGCAAGCGTCTAGCCACTACCCTACTAGCATGAGGATTTTGTTTTAAAAAAACATTATTTCTAACATTCAGAACAGTGATTATCGTTATTTTTTCATTGAATATTTCAGCCTTAGTGGGACATTTCCTTTCAATGTGGATGAGGAAATATCCGACCAGATTCAGAATGCCTCATTCATGTACCCTCCAAACCCATGGAAGGATATCTCACAAGAAGGTATCATTTTAAATTGTGTCCATCATTTTATTTCTTCTGTATGTTTCATTCATTGTCATAAGATTATTGGTGCACAAATATTAACACCAAGGAACCAGCTGGAGCTATATCTGCAATGTAGTTATCCTTTGGTGTTCCAGGCTTCTCCTGTAGCAGACAGCTCTACTTCTTCTTCTTCTTCTTCGCGTTCACCAGCTGTACACTCTGGCAGAAAGTTCTGGTTGATCGTCCACTACTGAACTTCAGTCCTGCTCCAGAACCTGAGTGTTGCGTGTGCATCAGTTTTACAAATCTCATTCTCTTGAATACAGACTGTTGGTTCCTTGCCTCTCCGGCAGATGCACCCCGACTTCAAAGGAAGCTCCCTAATTAGACGACTCTTACGACATGCTTTTGGGGAGGCAGTGGGTCTATTCTTGTTTTCCCCACAATGGGGCCCAGGAACCCACACGGGGGAGCAGCTCTACTGAAGAGTATAGCCAGATTGGCCGATAGCAGAAGAAAAAAATAATCGGACCGTCATGACCGCAAAGGAGATGCTTTTCTCCATCGAATTGACAGGTGATGAGTCCTGGTTGTACCATTATGAACCAGAGAGTTCGAGACAATCGATGCATTCGAAGCATCTGGTGTCACTGCCACCGAAAATATTCAAACAGCTGGGGATGTCATGCTAACCGTCTTTTGGGATGTCAGAAGCCCTTTTTTGTTGCTTTTCCAAGAAAGTGGTGAAACTGACTAGTGCTCATTACAGTGACATGTTCGCAAACAGGTTGAAGCCCACTATCCGATCAGAATGTTGGGTGCTTCTGTCTCCAAGATAGCTTTGTTGCTGCATGATAACCCCTGCCCCCACACAGCTGCACATACAGTGGATACACTACAGACTCTGTGGTTTGAAGTATTGAAATATGCAGCATACAGCCCCAGCTTGGCACCATCAGACTTTTATTTGTTTGGCCCATTGGAAGAACATTTGCAAGGTCAGTGATTTGAAGATGGCAGTGAGGTGATTTCAGTAGTGCAAACCTGGTTACTGGCCACACTCAAAAGCTTCTACCTGGTGGGCATCCACACTCTTGTGGATTTGTGGACTGCATGTGTTGCAAAACCGGGAAACTATGTCGAGAAATAAGACACAAAACAATTTTGTTACGGCTGCTTGTAAAAAAAAAAACTTAGTTATGTAATTGCCTTTACTTAATGACTTTCCCTTGTATTCTAAAAAGGTAAAGTCAGGAGATGTGAACCAGCATCATTGCACACGGTTATAAACCATAAGTGCTCTGCCATCAGTACGGACAGCTGATAAGAAACTGTCTGCCTGTGTCGCCGTCCACACGTAACTCTGTAGCTATAGCCACGTTCCTCCATTTACCCTAGAGTGTCAACTCAACTCTGGTACTCATTTCCTAGAGGCTGGGTAAACTCCAGGTTTCGAACACTGGCCGTGGGCTGCAGCAAGTCACAGCTGGATTTGAAAGCGAGTCTCCTATCGACTGTGCCAACGCGGCTCCCTTGTATTCTGCTTACCTCTAAATTTTTAAACCTACTAAGATGCAATGGACTGTAATACATAGTATATTTGTTATGAAGAAGCTCCTTGAGATTTGAGAATCATGTCATGGATTCCAGGGAGTGCACAGTTTGGCAGAGGCTGGTGAAAATGCTTGAGATTATATTGCTGATATTCGATTACCTCATTGTCTTTCCCCAGCTATTGATCTGATTTCCAACCTGCTCCAGGTGAAGATGCGAAAGCGTTTCACTGTAGACAAATCCTTGAATCATGTTTTTTTACAGGTAATATCTTCCATCTATAGTTTTTATATATAAATAAATATATATATATATATATATATATATATATATATATATATATATATATATATATATATATATATATATATATATTATATATATATATATATATATATATATATATATATATATATATATATATATATATATATATATATATATATATATACATATATATATATAGACACACACACGAGCGCACGCACACGCGCGCACACACGCTTGTTGAGTAGAAAAAAATGAATAAAGAGTCTCATTGATGAAGAATTTATATACTTCAGAAATGAAGTTATTCCAGGCGGAGATTTTGAAAAGGATGTAACATCAAGAATAAACAAAGCAAACGCATTTGCGCTGCTTAGCGAAATATATAAACCAATGAAACTTAGCTTGAATACAGAACTCTTCAATATACAAGATCAGCATTTTAGGAGCAGTATAAAAAACAGTGAGTGTTGGAAAACTGTAGCAGGATTACACATAAACTAGAGTTTTAAACATAAATGTAAGGAGAATCATGCCAATATTTTTGACCAAACAAGATCACAGATGAAGAACTGAGGAGGAAAACAAAAGGTTCAACAGTGGCAAACATTATCAAAAGAAAAGGGTGGGTATAACTTGGACATGTTTGGTGAATGCCTTCTGGTGCTTTGGCAAGGACAGCTCTTTGATGAAAGGCAGCTGGTGATAGATCTGTGGCCGACATAAGGAAAACGGGAGAAGGATGGTTGAAAGGGAAATGATGGAATATAAAATGACCATGGGCAGAGAAATAGCAGCACTGGAGATCACTTGTCAGTGCCTTGTGTGTCAACAATGACTTGAAAATGACTTCTTCTTAACGTTCACTGACTGTAAACTGATTTCTTCATCTTCTTCTTCTTCTTCTTAGCATTCACCAACTGTAAACTAATTTCTTCATCTTCTTCTTCTTCTTCTTCTTAGCATTCACCAACTGTAAACTAATTTCTTCATCTTCTTCTTCTTCTTCTTAGCATTCACCAACTGTAAACTAATTTCTTCATCTTCTTCTTCTTCTTCTTAGCATTCACCAACTGTAAACTAATTTCTTCATCTTCTTCTTCTTCTTCTTCTTCTTCGCATTCACCAACTGTAAACTAATTTCTTCATCTTCTTCTTCTTAGTGTCCACCGACTGTGATTCAGGTTGTTCATCCATTACTGGACCAGAACCCCAGAACCAGAGTTTTATGTGCACATCTGTTTTTACTGACGTGGCTTATTTGTATACAGACTGTTGGTTCTTCGCTTCTCAGGCAGATGCACAATGAATTTGAAGGAAAAACCCTGAATTAATCACCTCCTATGACATGCTTGGGGGGAGCATGGCAGTGGGTCTATTCTTCATTCTCCAAAATGGAGCCCCTGAATCCATACAGAGAAAGAAGATATAGAGATAGAGTGATGAGGTAAATAAGGTGTTTGTCTGACAGGTCATGAAGTGATCTTCATTTCTTGCGTGCATGTGTTTAGGAGATGCCTTAAGGAGTTGTTGCTGGAGCTGGAGAGTCTCATACTTTGTGTGAAACTCTTGGCAGACAGCCACCCTGATTGCAAAGGGAGATCAAGTCATATAGAACCAAGTGCAGTGATGTCATTCCAGTCCACTTAAAACATCCATTATCCCTGTGTGGGTTCCAGAGGCTCCACTTTGGAGTGCAAAGAATAGACCACTGCACCCCTAACAATGAGTCGCTGTGGCAGAGCGGCTAGACGCTTGCTGCGGATCAGAAGGTCGTGGGTTCGCTCCCTGGCGGAGCCTTTTTTTTTTTTTTTTAAATGACCTTGGCTCCCAGGTCGACCCAGTCTTGAGTGGGTACAGGTTGCAGTCCCGGGAAGGAAAAGCGACCGGCGTGATGCTGACCACATCACCCATCTTGTTCCACTTGGTCTATAAAAATAGAGGTCTAGCCCTATATGCTCTATACACCTAAAGGTGTGGAAAAGGGTCCTTTACTTTTTTTTTTTTTTTTTTTTTTTTTTCAACTTACCCCTAACAAGCATGTGCATGAAAAACTCGAGTTCAAGATCAAAACCAAAGTCTGAAGTGGACGAACAATCAGAACTTTCTGCCGGAGTCTACATCCAGTAAGCACAAAGAAGGAGAAGAACAAATGGGGTCAAACCCAGTGCAGTGAAGTCAATCCACTTCCTCATTAAACACTCATTAAATTAATTAGAAAATGTTGTAAACAAGTGATGACGTTCTACTTCCAGGATTATCAGACCTGGTGTGATCTCCGCGTCCTGGAAACACAGATAAACAACCGTTACCTCACACACGAATCAGACGATGAACGATGGGAGAAGCACCGTCTAGAGAGAAACACCAAAACCTGGGAGGAGATTGGACAGAAAGGTGTGAATGAAATTTACTCTTTCAGCAAGTTCCGAGAAAAGCAAGCAAATAATAATACCAAAGTTGCTTCGTGATGTAGCAGCTGTGCTGTGTCTGGCATCTGCCTGCTTAACCCTCTCAGCTTGTGCACATATGAGATTTTTTATCTCATCCTGTTAGCATCACTTGTAATGGTTTACAAAGTGTACACATACAGCTTTCTGCCTCTTGTCCTCCACACAGTGCTGAATGCATGGGTTTAGTCATACAAGCAAAGAGAAAGAGAGTGAGTGAGTGTGTGTGTTTGCATGTGTGTGTATGTATATATATATATATATATATATATGATATTATCGTAAGCTTGAAAGCTTTGCAGAACATTGGCAAAAGGTTCTAGTTTTATCTCCAAGGATAAGTTTACATATTTTCTTGGTATTAATCCAGAACCGTGTAATTATATTAGATTAAATAATTACTGATGGGATGCAAGCACTTATGGACTTTTCAACTGTAAGATGAGGATGATCAGCCAGTTAACATACTAACTAACTAACTACAAGAGGGCTTTAAATAAAATCCTTAAAGGTGTGATAGAAATTACAATAACCATGCCACTGTCTTGTAACCTGTCAATATTGTTAAGGATGTCAGGAATGTTAAGCATAAGGCATTACGGTGCAGGCAAACACGGGGACATGATAATGACTGCTTAAAAATGGCCGACCCACTTTTGACCTGCACCAAAGAGGAGTAAATTTCTTATATCCATTTTCCTTTGAAGCCCCCTCGTAGTTACTGGGAGAAATATTTTTTTTTTTTTACTTGAATGGTGCAAAACCAGAATCTTGTGGTTATCAAAGAAGAAAGTATGTATTGAGAAGATAAATGTTTTATACTTTCTTTATGCAAAACTGTGTGGCTGTCTGGTTTAGAAAGGTTTATGAAATTGTTTCACAGTGCAGTATTAGATGATGACCAGGGTTCTTTTACTGTAATAGCCAGTTTAGACAGAGACCATTTTCATGGCTTTTAGACAGTGGTGTGAGGGTCACACCATCTCAGCAACTGAAATATTTTGGCCATATCAAACTCTCAACTTTTTCACTTTCATGACGTGATTGTTAGGGAGGCAGTGGGTCTATTCTGGGTTTTTTCCTCCCACAATGGAGTCCTAAAACCCAAACAGGATCCTACATCTTCATTTTCTTCTTCTTCTCTGTTCACTGGTAGTAAGCCCCGGCCTAAAGTCGTGGTTATACGTCCATTTAGACTTTGGCTTTGTGTCAAAGCCTGATTTTTGCGTATACCTTCTTTTTACTGGTTTATGTATGCATATTTTTTGTTTACTCCTTGCCGCTTGGGCAGATACACTCTGTCTTCGAAAGTAGCTTTCAATTCGTCAACTTTTGCAACATGCTTGCTAGGAAGACAGGGGGTCTGTTCTTGTTTTCCCCACAATGGGGTCCTGGAACCCACACAGGGAGGATGCTACATGATGATGATATACTAACCGCTCACATACCAGGCCCTGAACACACCTCTCAAGGTAGTCTGAATCAGCCAAACATTTATAGTGCCTTATTTGATAAGGTCTCTTACAGGTTCATATTCCAGAACTACACGTGTCGATGCGTTAGCTTACATATGATGGAATCTGCATGGCGGAGAGGTTAAGGTGTTCACTGCATGCTCTATAGGTTGTCCTTCACTGTTTTGGAGACCCCTGGAGGGTTGTTGCTATAGCTATGACGTTTGAGTTTGTTGCTATTTCTTTTACCAGCACTATATGCAGAAAGAACTGGCCATATGGGATAATACCCAGCATAATGGAGTTAATCCATTTCTGTAAATACTGTTCATATGTTACTCGCACTGTATGTAATTTACTCATTACATTCCTAATTGTATCTTTGTTAACGATGCTCATCATCATATAGCAGGCCCTTTGCAGGACATCGCTTTAAGCAGGGTTTGGCTGACAGAAACTCTCACCAGATCTCCCGCCTCATGCACTTTCCTACCCAAGGTGTCTGTTATATCCTGCACCCATCCTCGTGCTGGATGGCCCCTGCCCCTCTTTCCTAGCACCACAACTTCAAAGTCTGTTCTTTTCTAGTCCACCATGGTGCTTGATATATAATAATATTCATATATAATATATAAAATATTTTGAGAAAGATGTTTACTAGACAATCTTCCTGGATGTTTAGATATTTTAGGTTGTCAGCAATTCTTTCTACAGCATTTAGGCTTAAAAACTTCTCACAAACCCTTTTGTTTTCTTCATTAATGACTGCAAGATGGTCCACAACTCACATCTATATCTTGCTACAGTGAAGATGCATAGTTACTGTGAACAATTACACAGTAAATAGACGTGGTTAATGTAAAGAATTATACTTTAGTTAGACATGGTTAATGTGAACAATTATACAGTGGTTACTCATAGTTAAAGTGAACAGTTTTACAGTAGTTAGACATGGTTAAAGTGCAGCAGTTAGACATGGTTAAAGTGCAGCAGTTAGACATGGTTAAAGTGAACAATTTTACAGTAGTTAGATGTGGTTAAAGTGCAGCAGTTAGACATGGTTAAAGTGAACAATTTTACATTAGTTAGACATGATTAAAGTGCAGCAGTTAGACATGGTTAAAGTGCAGCTGTTAGACATGGTTAAAGTGAACAATTTTACAGTAGTTAAATATGGTTAATGTGAACAGTTATAATACAGTGGTTAGACATGGTTAATGTGAACAGTTATAATACAGTGGTTAGACATGGTTAATGTGAACAACTATACAGCAAATATACATTGTTAAAGTAAACAATTATACAGTAGTTAGACATGGTTAATGTGAACAGTTATACAGTAGTTAGACATGATTAATGTGAACAGTTATATAGTAGTTAGACATGGTTAATGTGAACAGTTATACAGTAGTTAGACATGGTTAATGTGAACAATTATACAGTAGTTAGACATGGTTAATCTGAACAGTTATACAGTAGTTAGACATGGTTAAAGTGAACAATTATACAGTAGTTAGACATGGTTAATGTGAACAGTTATACAGTAGTTAGACATGGTTAATGTGAACATTTATACAGTAGTTAGATATGGTTAATTTGAACAATGATACAGTAGTTAGACATGGATAATTTGAACAGTTATACAGTAGTTAGACATGGATAATTTGAACAATTATACAGTAGTTAGACATGGTTAATATAAACAATTAAACAGTAGTTAGACATGGTTAAAGTGAACAATTATGCAGTAGTTAAACATGGATAATTTGAACAATTATACAGTAGTTAGACATGGTTAATGTGAACAATTATACAGACGTTAGACATGGTTAATAAAAAACAATAATGCAGTAGTTAGACATGGTTAATATAAACAATTATACAGTAGTTAGACATGGTTAATGTGAACATTTATACAGTAGTTAGACATGGTTAATGTGAACATTTATACAGTAGTTAGACATGGTTAATGTGAATATTTATACAATAGTTAAGCATGGTTAATGTGAACATTTATACAGTAATTAGACATGGTTAATGTGAACAGTTATACAGTAGTTAGACATGGTTAATGTGAACAGTTATACAGTAGTTAGACATGGTTAATGTGAATAATTATGCAGAAGTTAGACATGGTTAATATAAAACAATAATACAGTAGTTAGACATGGTTAATATAAAACAATAATACAGTAGTTAGATATGGTTAATGTGAACATTTATACAGTAGTTAGATATGGTTAATTTGAACAATTATACAGTAGTTAGACATGGATAATTTGAACAGTTATACAGTAGTTAGACATGGTTAATATAAACAATTATACAGTAGTTAGACATGGTTAAAGTGAACAATTATGCAGTAGTTAAACATGGATAATTTGAACAATTATACAGTAGTTAGACATGGTTAATGTGAACAATTATACAGACGTTAGACATGGTTAATAAAAAACAATAATGCAGTGGTTAGACATGGTTAATATAAACAATTATACAGTAGTTAGACATGGTTAATGTGAACATTTATACAGTAATTAGAAATGGTTAATATAAACAATTATACAGTAGCTAGACATGGTTAATGTGAACATTTATACAGTAGTTAGACATGGTTAATGTGAACATTTATACAGTAGTTAGACATGGTTAATGTGAACAATTATACAGTAGTTAGACATGGTTAATGTGAACAATTATACAGTAGTTAGACATGGTTAATGTGAACATTTATACAGTAGTTAGACATGGTTAATGTGAACATTTATACAGTAATTAGAAATGGTTAATATAAACAATTATACAGTAGTTAGACATGGTTAATGTGAACAGTTATACAGTAGTTAGACATGGTTAATGTGAACAGTTATACAGTAGTTAGACATGGTTAATGTGAATAATTATGCAGAAGTTAGACATGGTTAATATAAAACAATAATACAGTAGTTAGACATGGTTAAAGTGAACAATTATGCAGTAGTTAAACATGGATAATTTGAACAATTATACAGTAGTTAGACATTGTTAATGTGAACAGTTATACAGACGTTAGACATGGTTAATAAAAAACAATAATGCAGTGGTTAGACATGGTTAATATAAACAATTATACAGTAGTTAGACATGGTTAATGTGAACATTTATACAGTAATTAGAAATGGTTAATATAAACAATTATACAGTAGCTAGACATGGTTAATGTGAACATTTATACAGTAGTTAGACATGGTTAATGTGAACATTTATACAGTAGTTAGACATGGTTAATGTGAATATTTATACAGTAGTTAGGCATGGTTAATGTGAACATTTATACAGTAGTTAGACATGGTTAATGTGAGCAGTTAACCAGTAGTTAGACATGGTTAATGTGAAAAGTTATACAGTAGTTAGACATGGTTAATGTGAACAGTTATACAGTAGTTAGATATGGTTAATGTGAACTTTTTTTACAGTAGTTAGACATGGTTAATGTGAACAGTTTTACAGTAGCTACACATGGTTAATGTGAACAGTTATACAGTAGTTAGACATGGTTAATATAAAACAATAATACAGTAGTTAGACATGGTTAATATAAAACAATAATACAGTAGTTAGACATGGTTAATATAAACAGTTATACAGTAGTTAGACACTGTGTTAAAAAAAACCCAGATACAAGTCAGATATGGCTAATTGGAACAAAACTAAGAGTTGACAAATGAGAACAGTTAGAACAAATAAACATGATTGATGACATTGAAACTAAATCCTCCATATTGCCCACAAATTATAATATGATGGTTAGTTGACTGTAGAACTCTTTAACAATTGTTAAATTTCAAGCTAGAATCGTTTGTGAAATATCATGCTTGCTGCCTAAGTAGCTGAGTCTAAACATCATCCTGTCACATTTCAGTCTGGCATGTTTAGTCACGGAAGCTACTACTAACATCAGCATACTCTTGCATAGGCATGTCAAACTGGTGGCCTACATACGGTACTTTGCAAGCACACCTGCGGCCTGCACAAAGGAAATATTCTACAATAATTTTTATTTGATGAATGCAATTAGTAGTCGTGTGGCCCTCATGACGACACAGAAATGCCTCCCCCCCCCCCCCCCCCAGTGGACCCTCAGTTTGACATGCCTGCTCTAGCATGTTTGTCTTGAAGTAACCTCACTGGCATCTTGTATGCAAGGTATTTAACAGTTTTTAAAAAAAAGTGAGTAAAAGACTTTTTTTATAGTAATTGTTTTTACTTTTTTAAGTAAAGGACAACATAGCATAGCACAGGCCATGCGACACGCGGTTTATGAATGGGCAGGGAAGTCACTTTCTTTGTGGGCCCGAAAACATGAGTTGTAATAATTTTTCTACCTAAAGTAATTAAAACATAAACACTATGTGACAGAAAGGGTTAAATGAACATACATACAAAATGTATGTATCAACAGATGCCAACTATGGAAAATTCTAGAAGATTATGGTATTTAAGATCAACTGTTGGGTAACGTCATGGCTCTTTACCAAGACAGACAGTGCACAATAAGAACAACAGAACGAATGACGGAATGATTTTTCATCTCATCAGGTGTCAGTCAGAGATGTGTCCTCTCACCATTGCTATTCAATACTTACATTAAAAGAATAACACAGGAGGCAAATACAGACACTGAAGAAGTTGGTGAACTTCTTTTTGCAGATGATCAGTTTCTTAAACACCACCAAAAACAGAATTTACAACACCATATAGACTTCTTACATCAAGCCTGCAGAAAGTATGACATGAGAAAGAATAAACACGGTGAAAACTGAGGTAATGAGGATAGGCAGGAAACATAATATCTTGAACGTTCATGTTAAGGGTCCTACAAACAAACAAGTACGAGAATTCAAATGCTGTCACCTGCCAGGTAGGTTCACTGCTTAGACACCTAAATGTCTCCCTTCCAGCAAATCAGTAAATGATTAATAGCATCTGAATCCTTACATTATGTTGTCAGTGCCAAACATGGACAATGAATAGGGTATTAGAACAGAAAACAACTGCGTGTGAAATTCACTGTCTCCGCAAGGTCACTAACAACACTAGACGAGACAGGGTTACGAATATCAGCATGAGGGAGAAAGTTGGAATAAGTCCATGTCTGGATTATATTGACAGACAAAGAATGAAATGGTTCAGCCATCTAATGAGAATACTGCCAGACGACTGCATATGAGACTTAACAGAAGAACATCTGGGAGGGAGGCGAGAGGAAGACCAAGAAAGATATGGATAAATGATGTAGCTGAAACCTGCAAAAAGATGAACAAATCCATCACTCAAGCCACCCGAGAAGTGCAAGACAAATACAGAAACCACAACACTGGGCTACAACCTGGTATCAGTGAGAGGACAAAAGAAGAAAGAAGAACAGAGATACTAAATAGCAGAACATGAATGGCTGTTTGTTTCCCAGAAAAAGCGCTTGGAGATGTTAGCACGCTGGCATGAAAGAAATATTTCTTCTTTTTATTTTTCTTAAAGGGTGGTTGGCATGTTGTGTTGTGGTTGACAGCTAGGCTGTGATATCTGCACCTTTCAGCCCAACACTTCAGATTTTAGAACATCCTTAATTAGTTGCATATTAACTGCCTTTTTAAGGACAAAGAAAAAAAAAAGCAAATACAGAAAAAGTCCCCCTTATCCCATCCTCAGACAAATAATGCCAAGAAAGGTTACCACATTCTTTTGATCAATAAACTTGCTGACCACAGAAACAGAACTGACTGTCATCATCTTTATATTTTATTATGTATAAAAGTCAGACAACAGACACTGTCTCCTAATGTCTTAGTTTGTCTGCAACACGTGTTTCACTAGCAGGATCAAAGATTTGGCAACATCAGTTTCTGGATATCGTTGTTTATTGATATTTTGATTTTTTTTTTCTCTGTGCATACGAATGTAGGTTTTTTGTGTTTTGCTATTTTATAAACTCAGGGCCCAGATTATATTAGTAATTTTACACCAGCCTCGCGGGCCAGCAGAAATTGCACAGTGGGCCAGATTTGGCCCGTGGACCATAGTTTGCAGACCCCTGGTATAAACCCTACTTTTGCAAATGTAAAAATCCTGACTCTGAATATCCTCAACTGTGACACTTCTACAGCTTAGCAAGGTCTATTAATTGTTACTTTGACAGTATACATAATTTTTAGAATGACAATTTTTACAGCCTAGCATGTTCTACTAATTGTGACTACAGTGTACCTGATTTATAGAATGACAATTTTTACAGCCTAGCATGTTCTACTAATTGTGACTACAGTGTACCTGATTTATAGAATGACAATTTTTACAGTCTAGCATGTTCTACTAATTGTGACTACAGTATACCTGATTTATAGAATGAAAATTTTTACAGCCTAGCATGTTCTACTAATTGTGACTACAGTATACGTAATTTATAGAATGACAATTTTTACAGTCTAGCATGTTCTACTAATTGTGACTACAGTATACCTGATTTATAGAATGAAAATTTTTACAGCCTAGCATGTTCTACTAATTGTGACTACAGTATACGTAATTTATAGAATGACAATTTTTACAGCCTAGCATGTTCTACTAATTGTGACTACAGTATGTTTTGGGGTCTTTAAAAGCAACAGAAAGAAAGGAAACCCTCTTAAATAGTGGACTGTCCTGTGACGTCATCTGGGGGTAGGATATTAATAAAGAACCTTTACAATTTAGCAACATCTTTTAATTGTGATAACTTCTGCAATGTAATATGATCTTTAACATGACAATGTTTACAATATAGCATGGTCTGTTAATTGCCAAAATTCCCCATGTGGCTTCTGGGGCCCCATTTGGAGGAGGGGGGGGTGTAGAAAAATAGATCCGCTGCCTCTCTAAAAAGCTGGTGGTAAACGTTGACTAATTAGGGTTTTTCCCACCAAAGTTGGTGCACATCTGCCTGAGAGGTGCGGAACCACAAGTTTGCACACATCTGTAAAATGGGTGTGCATGCAGAATTCAAGTTCTTAAACAAGACAAAAGTCCAGAAGTGGACAAACAACCAGAACTTTCCACCAGAGTTTACAGCATGTTAATCCTGAGAATAAGAATAAAATTTTTTTTTTAGTATCCAGAAGCTATGAGTTGTTAACCCTTAGGCTCGGTATTAGGGATATCGCAACCCTTCAGCCTTGATTCCATGATAAATACCGTAAATCTGAGAGAAATGTGACTTTTCTGCCTACCCCCGGGCCACAGGGAGTTCATCACCCAGTCACCGCGCAGTCTGGTTTAGCCAACTATGCTAGCGAGTGGGGCAAGAATAACAATAAGAAAGAGAGCCGAAGATAGGGATCAGAACAATTATGGGAATATCCTGATTGCTGTGATGTCAGTTGTTAGTACTCTTTTAATTGTGACAGCTTCTACAGTGTTATATAGTCTTTATGAGTAGTGGGATGGGGCGAAGAAGATAAGTGGGCTCTAGCATAGTGGCTAGATGTTCACCTCCCTTCCCAAAGATCTCTGGTTTATATCTGTATCAAGGTGGTGGCCTTGGCTGTCAGGTCGACCAATCCTAACTTGGGTACTAGGTAATGACCTGGCTAGTGAATGCAGCCACTGTGATGTTGACCACTTCATCCCGTGCCGGCTGGAAGTCTAGCACAATATGCTCCGTGAACAAAAACAAGAAAAGGGTCCTTTGAAATTTTTAAGTTGAATTGAGAATCGACACCACAGCACTCGGGACACTCCCATAAGTGCTCCGTCCCCCATCTTCAGCAGCAAGCGAAAAGTTACAATTCTGATGACACCAGTAACCGTCTGATTGTGTATCTCATCCTTCCTCTGAGTATTAAGTGTCGGCCAGATCCCCTGGTAACTCCTCAGACGGTAATGATCTATCTGCGCCTCCTTGCTGTTCACTCGCTTCCAGAAGGCCCTCACAAACTTTAGCTTGTCATACATCAGTTCACCACCAAATGGTGCAGAACCGGCCAGTCTATCTGCCTGCTCATTTCCCAACACACTGGCATTTCCTGGCGAAAATATCCAAAGGATGCTAACTACCCGGGACCTCTGAAGTGAGGCTTGCCACTCTGCACGAAGCATGCCTGTTTCCAAGTTTCTCACAAAAGCTTCATTATATCAGCTATTGTAGTTTATCCATCTCTTTAATTCTACAACTCTTCCAGCCTAACAACACTCTACAGTCTTTTTCTTCTTCGCGTTCACCAGCTGTAAACCCCGGTGGAAAATTCTGGTTGTTTGTCCACATCTGGACTGCAGTCCTGTTCCAGAACTTGAGTGTTGCGTGTGTATCCGTTTGACAGATTTGATTCATTTGTATGCAGACTGCTGGTTCCTTGCCTCTCAGGCAGATGCACTCCAACTTCGAAAAAAAAAGAGCTCCCAATTAGTCGACTCTTACAACATTCTTTTGGGTAGGCAGTGGGTCTATTCTTGTTCTCCCTATAATAGGGCCCCGCAACCCACACAGGAAACTATACAGTATATAGTCCTTTTCACCTGGGATGTTGCTTGTACCCACTGACTGTTGATGGAACAATGATTTCTACTTTACAGGGTCACCGGAAGACGACTATAGAAATAGCCTGCGTGGTTTTCCTTATTGAGTAAATTGTGTTTGCATGAGACCCTGATTCATGTTCAGCCACAACTTGGATTGTTTATGAGACAACTTGACACTTTCACTGTTTTTTTTTTTAAACTGTTTGTGTCCCTGACTTTAAACAGATACCTTCAGCTAAGCCACTGAGTTACAAGTACTGGCATTTAGAATACACTACTGTATGCCAAGTATGTTATATTATTTACTTATTTTGAAGACACAGTAGTGCAGTGGCTTGAGACCGGTGTGTCTCCCTGCCAGGCCCAAATGTCTTGGGTTCAGATCCAGAGTGGGATTTTATTATTATTATTCTCTTATGCTGGTTGGCCATTTAGCATCAGGTTTTGAAGAGACATCGGGTGCCAGCGTTGGTATGGGCTATGTAAATGCTGGTATTTACAGCCTTGGAAATTCCATCTATCCGTCGCTTGTATGGCTGACCTCTTGCTCTGCTTCCATTGCGTCCAAGTGACAGGGCTCTATAGGCACACTGTCTAGTGATAGTCCTCACACATGTCCAAACCATTCGATCTTGTCTATTGATGTAGTTTTAGTATTGATTCCATCCCAGCTTCTTTCCTGATTATGTAATTTCTTATCCTGTCTTTTCTGGTTACATTTGGGATTCATAGACATTTCATTTCTGTTGTTTAAGTTTTCCTTTTGTTGTTAAGTTAATGTCCAGGTTTGGCACTGGTAACACAATGTTGATAAAAAGAAAACTATTGAACTGAACAGTGCTCTTTTATTGTCAGTTTTTTTCTGCAAAACATTTGAAATCAGTCCTATGATTTGATGTGCATTATTACATCAGTATTCTATCTCCGCTTCCATTTTTCCTCTCTCTCTTCTCTTAGTCTCTCCTTTCTACCTTGGGGTGTAGAGGTTTGCCAGAAATATCGCCAGACGTCACTATCAGTAGTTTTCTTTCTGGCTTAGTTCCATTCCAGTCCTTTGTCAGTTAGGGACTGTCAGATGTTGTCTTCCCAGCAAACCCTGGGCCTCCCTGGAGGTCTGGTTCGCTGGTTGGTTGTTAACTTCCCATGGTGACCAATTTTCTCCCATTCTGCATCCATGTCCAAACCATCGTAGCTGTACTTTCCATTAGATGATATTGTGTCCCTAGATTCTTGAAGTCTTTTGCTTGCTTAAAGTGTGATTTTACAAAAATTATTAAATGACCTAGGCTTGCAGGTTGAATCAGCCTAAATTAAGTACCTGGCTATTACCTGGGAAGTAAAGGTGACTGGCGTGATGTTGACCATATCACCCATCAAGAGCCAGTTGAAATATAAAAAGAATATTAGTGTGGCACCATGTACCATTGGCGTGATAAAGGTTCTATCTTCACATATATAGTCTGGAGTATGACAGGGTAAAGAATTGATTTAAATGCATGCGCTAACATAGTTATATCATAGCCATATTTATCTGACATATGATTGTGTCCTGTTTACAGACACTGAGGATATTCAGTTCATGCCATCTCTGGTTAGAATACTAATGTCCTGTCAGTACACAAGAAAAATACTGTATGTTCTGGCAACTCAGTATAAATGTTCTTGTCATGAACTGTCTACAACTAATGCGAAGTTCTGTTATTGTATTAACTAAAACTCCCTCTGTTCAGTGTAACGAGCAGTATTTTTAACTTCATGAGTTATTAATCTTAACATTGTCAGTGAGCTTTCATTTGACAGCCATGTCAATTACATCATCTTTGTGCTGTGAGTAAAAATAATGTGCTAGACCAACACGGATAATGTGGGAACATTTTGCTCATTAGCATATGGTGATTACTTAATACAGAATCAGTTTCAGAAACGTTACTAATTCCACTCAATTCTTCTTCTTCATTGCGTTCACCAGATGTAAACTCTGGTGGAAAGTTCTGGTTGTTTATCCACTTCTGGACTGCAGTCCTGTTCCAGTACCTGAGTGTTGCATGTGTATCTGTTTGACAGATCTGACACATGTGTGCAGACCCTTGGTTCCTTGCCTCTCAGGCAGATGCATTCCGACTTCAAAGGAAGCTTCCAGTTAGTCGACTCTTATGACATGCTTTCAGGTAGGAGGCGGGTCTATTCTTGTTTTCCCTATAACAGGGATTCGATTCAATTAAAAAAAGCTATAATTCACAAGTTTGAAGCTACACTAAGCTAGACTTACTCTGTCAGATTTCTCATACGTAATTATCTCTGCATACTTATTCTTCTACGTTCACCCAAAAACAATGCACTGTGTCCGTTTACAAACTGGCTGCAATATTTGCACCTTTTAGCTAACACATGCGACTTTTGCAGCCATTTGTTGCCAGGTTAGCCTTTCAGGATCTTTGCACACTGTCTTTGTGTTTTTAATTGTGGGGTATTTAAACTGTAAACCTCATTTTCTTATTGCCTTAAGACAAGAATAAGGATCTTCTCAAAACAAAATTGCTGTAAATATTTGCATTATGGCTGCATATACCAGCCTCACCCATCGATTGCTGATTGGTTTATACAAATATAGGACTAACACACAATTGCTTGATGTGCCAGTGGCATGGAACAGGTCCTTCACTTTATAGGCCACTTTACAATGATATTACAGAAGCACAGCAGGAGTACAGTATGGAATTACCTTAACTCTTTGAGTCCCAGGGGGTTTAGCATCGCAGGCCCAATGGGTAGTAAAGAGAGACTAAAACTGACACATCATGCGTTCATTGGGCTTCTAGGTAAGAACCTATGAACTCAAAGAGTTAATAATGGCCTATACATTTACACACTGCAATTTGTTACAGTACTAGCTTATAAGTAAGACATTCTTAATCTGTGTACGTGAGTGTTACCTACAATTATTTTGTTTTTGTTACTAAAAACATTCAGATGTGTTCAGTTTTACTTAACTTGTTTGTTCATAGATCTCAGCAATGGCAGTTATTCATTAGGTGTATGCGCACAACAACCAATTTTGAATTCATTTAATGCATTCTTCCCAGGCTACTGTAAAAATATATATACAATGTAATCTTTATATTGCTTCTCTAAATGAAATACAAAACTTGGTACCACCACAGATCAGTTTGAATTTTCAACTAATACTTCAAAAATGTTAATGTTTTTAAAAAACCCAATACAAAGTTATTGTTTAATCCCAAAGTGAAAACAGCACAAATCCTGGTCACGGCAATTGTTTTCTGCATGTTGCAAATTACTGATTCTCTTAGCTTTTACTAAATATCTTAATGGTAAACCTTGAACTGTGAACACTGAAGGAAATGATTTTGTTAACAAGTCACAAATTAATGGGGCCGCATTAGCGCAGTCGATAGAAGATTCGCTTTCAAATCCAGCTGCGACTCGCTGCAGCCCACAACCAAAGATCGAAACCGAACAGTTCCCGGGGTTCACCCAACCTCTAGGAAATGGGCACCAGAGCTAATGCTCTGGGGTAAATGGAGCAATGTCACTGTAACTATGGAGTTGCGTGCAGACGGGGACAGTTTCTTATCAGCTGTCCGTACTGGTGGTAGAGAATTTATGGTTTATAACCGTGTGCAATGATGCTGGTTCACATCTCCTGACTTTACTTTTTTTTTGGTCACAAATAAAATGACTATTGATCACTCAACTGTATATGTTTGCATCATTGATCTGTGATGTTATAGAACTCATTATAAGATATACATATGTTGTAAACTACATCTTTCTTTATGTTACATTCTGTAAGATCAAATAAATGCGCAAGTTTGAACAAGACAACCTTGAATCATTTGTTTATTGTCATGAGCTGTACTAGGATTAGATTGGTCAGTTGCTTTAATTAAGTGGGTGCTTAGTGGCATCTAGATGGCTGGCTGGCTGAAGATCTTGAGTTCAAATCTAAACCACAGCGGATTTTTTTAAATGACTGGGGCTCCATAGTCAGACTAGTTTAAAAATGAGAGATATTCTGGGAAGTTATGGAGGCCAGGCTGACGTTGACCACATCCAAGTGCCATTGACCAGTCTTTAAAACTATTGGTCGAGCACCATATGCTCAGTACGCCATCAGTGTGAAAATGTCCTTTACTTTAGTTGCCCAACTTGGAGAGCAACTAGCTAGCATGCTTGTCTGCCTGCCAGCCAAGTAGTCTTTCAAAAAATTATCAGATATGTGTGTGTCCTGGACTTCCCAGCCCTAAAATGGGTATCAGGAAACTTTCTGAGAAAAAAAAGGTGGCTGACATGAATGTTCAGCCTATAGTAATTACAAGGCTTGGGCTATTATCTCCAGTGTGCCTGGAAGTGTGAAAACTGTCACTCAACTGCTTTCATACCTGAAACGAACGTTAACGAAAGTAGCCAAAACTAGCCAAATGGCCCACACAAAAAAACCTAACTGCCGAAAATCGCAGGACTTCCGACGATCTCATTGTGGCGGCGGTCAAAATTCACGGCTTCAAGGTCAGAATGTCTTTTTAAAGGTAAAAATCACGGTTCAAGGTCGCCGAAAAAAAACCCCCAGGTAAATTCAAGATTTCCTGGTCCACTACAAACCCTGCTGTCACCCGGGGTGTGCAAGGAAATTCCATTTGCATCCGTACAGGAACAGCTGTCTCAAAATGTAATGGTTTGTTGATCACATTTGAAGACTTCTTCCTTTCAGTTCTCTCACATATATGAGTCTGCTAGCTGTGAGAAAAAAATCTGTCTTTTTCACTGTGTATGTTCAAGGGCCCCACTGGGACAGGAAGGACCAGAGCCACTGCACCCTATCAATATCATAAAAGGTGACCAATCTGGGGTTTGCTGAAATCAGATGTGTTCAGTAGACATTGCCAACTAGCAGTAAACCACAACACAACGTGCTGACACACCCTTTCCTGGGCAAATGAAGAGCTAACAGCAAGTCAACCTTAAAATAATTAATAAGGTTATTCTTGGTGCTATTGAGTTTTTCTCTCACTGCGTCCCTTGACTAGTTTTTGTGTGGTAGTTGACACAGCGATTCTTGTCAGATGTGTTTAGTACTGCAGGTCTTCTAATTCCTCCATTTAAAAAGAAACAATTTCTCTCTGGCAGCTTTTCCCAGGCACTGTCAGTTTTCTTGTAATTATTTACATGGCTGGCCTCTTTTGACCTACATTTGCTCAGTAATATTGCTTGTGGTTTACTGTTTGTGGGGAGCTGCTGTAGTGCAGCAACAAGACACTAACCTGCAGATCTGAAGATCATGGGTTCAAGCCCACACAAAGACTTTTGAATACATGACCTTGGCTCCCAGGTCAACCCAGCCTGGATACGAGGTGTAAAGTCCTGGGAAGTAAAGGTTGTTGGCATGATACTGACCACATCACCCATTGAGTGCCAACTGGTCTAAAAAAAATATGTCTACCACAATATGTCCGATAAGCTTGAAGGCATGGAAAAAGGTCACATACTGTCTGATGGAAGCTCTTTTACCCGGCCAACCATTTCACTTTGACACTGCTGTATTTTCAGAAAAACGCCATGTATTTTGTGACCACGCCAAAATTATTACGTTCAATATCTAGGTTACCTTTGCTTCGTTACAAGACAAGATATAGAAATGCCTGTTACTAAAAATATCAGAGGGCCACACAAAAATTTCTAGGAGAAACTACGCATCAAGACGCATCTGTGCAACAGAACTGTCTTAAAAGTCTCTAATTCTCAACCCTCTTATTTTTGTAATACAATCCACGAGGTTTACGATGACCAGTTAAAACTGTAACCATATTGCTGAAAACCACACAAAATTCTGTTTGTTTACCATTTTAAAGTTATGGTGGATATCAATCAAGGATTGAAAGGTAAAGAAGTATTTTTGTTTTCTTTCATAAAAATCCTAAGCTTTTTTTTTTCAAGGCCTTGAAAGGAATCTTGCAGTTCGTTTTTTTTTTCAGGTTTCAAGGTCTGCTACGAATCCTAAATACAGCCTTTTCCATTAAAAAAAAAAATGGCAACAAGCACACCATATAAGTGAGACAACAAATGAACACAAAACTACAGGCTTAAACCCCACAATTTTATTGCCTCAAATAATGTAGACATGAGTTGCTTGGTGAAAGAACAAGAATGTTTCTTCTTCCATGAACAGAAATCAGTTTAATTAGGCAACAGACAGTCAACTGTAAAACCTATCAAACAGCAGGTGACATGAAAATCCACACAATTCCTGTAGAATTCACACATTTCTGTATAAACTCACCATCGGTCTTGTGTACTGGTGACAGGCAATAAATACAAGACAGGCAACTCTAATACTCTCACAGACTACAGATACAGGACTCAGCGTGTGTATATGTATATTTTTTTTACTTGAAGATCTTTCCATCTACGACTTCTTTTCCACCGAAATCGCCCTCCTGAAGGAAGAATTTCTTGACCAAATCCTTGGTCTCTTCACTGTTGGGGTCCAGCTTTTTCCAGGAGTACGACTCGTAGTCTATCATCCAGTCAGGGGACAGCTGCAGGAGATACACATAATATTAGTTAAGTATATATGAAATAAGTGATACAGAACCCAGTAAACAAAACAAAATATATGCCTGTTATTTGTCCACCTCTAGACAGGTTGTTTTGTTACACTAACTGAATTCTGCATATGCATCCATTTTACCTATCTGGCTTACTTATTGGTGCCTTGTGCCCTAGGCAGTTTCACTCCGACTTTAAAGGAAGCCCCTAATTAGCTGAATCTTACAATATGCTTGTCATTGTCAGCGAGGCAATTTGACTATTCTTTTAACCCCCCATTGGGGCCCCAGACCCCACACAGGGATAACATATGCAAAACAGTAAAATGGGTTAAAACTTTGGACATTCTTTTGACAAATCGAATTTCTACATCTCAAACCCTAAACTTTTAAATATCAGACAATTTAAATGCAAAAATTAGATTTTTCACTCTCTAAATAATGTGCCTTCTTGAGAAGTTCTAGTTCAGAACTATTTCAGTGTCTGCTACATAAAACAAAGTGTAATACTCACTTTAAAGGCAAGATCTTGTGTTCTCCAGAACCACAAGCCAGCGATGGAGTTGTTTTTGGCCTCTCCTAAAATAACCATGCTGCCAAAGGCATTTTTGCGCAGCTTATCCAGTCGCTGGAACATTCCTTTGATGGAAGACAAAAAAAAGTATGAAAACAATACATTCTGCATTCTTGATTTTCTTTGTCAGTTGTAAACATTGTTTGTTTGTTTTAGTATCCAGAAACCATGAGCTGTTATCCCTTAGGCTCGGTATTATGGATATCGCAACCTTTCGGCCTTGATTACATTGTAAATACCGTAAATCTAGGAGAAAATGTGGCTTTTCTGCCCACCCCCGGGAGTGAACCCGGACCACAAGGAGTTCGTCACCCACTCAATACTATATATATAGTAAAGCACAACATGTCTTCACACAAAGTCCTAGCTCAGAACTATTCAATTAAGTTCATTCAGCTGCCAAAATGTTGAAAATGTGGATTCTCTCTCTCTCTCTCAGGTTCTCTTGGACGTTGTCCTTTCCTCAATCCATCCGTTTCCCACTTCAGTGCCTGTCTAGTGATTATCCGTCCGCTGATTCTCAAGATGTACCCAATACATCAACATTTTGTGTCATAACTGATGATACAAGCGACTGTCCAGATCAGTGGCTCTCAACCTTGCTAACGCTGCGACCTTTTAATATAGTTCCTCATGTTGTGGTCACCCCCAACCATTCCATACAATTATTTATCCAGGGGCTGAGTGGTCTCGAGGCATGGTGTCCGCCTTAAGCACTAGAGATCATGGGTTCAAACCCCTGGGGAGGCTGGGATTTTTTTCATGTGGACTTCCAGCAATTTGCCCTGGTCTCTGGGCAGCAAGATCGGATGCCCGTGTATATTGTTGCGCACATAAAACATCCCTTGGCAGTTGAAAATCAAACAGCATAGCGTGAGGCCACTGCCCGGGCAAAATGTGGAGTTATAAATCTACCCAAAGTATTTCAGTATCCTCGCTAGTGCTACAGTGTTAATATTACCAACTACCATATTTTTTTTATAGAAGCTCATAGAGTTCTGTGACAGTGATACTTAAACAACACAGGCAGATATTTTCCCATACCTTCAACCAGGTTTGACACCATGAAGCTCAGTTTTCCCTGCAGGTTTTCTGTGTATTCACAATACCAGATGGAGTACACCTCCGGGTCAAAGTTCTTCCAGAAGTAGGGGATTGCTTCGGTCAAGATGTCTTGGTTGGAGTAGACACGTTTGAACTCATCAAGGTTCATTGTTCTGCAATTAAGGTATACTTTGTTATGCACACCCCAAAAAAAATTCTCAAAAAGAATTTTCAAGAAATTAAGGTAAGATATTTAACAGCGCAGCAGGAAAGGAAGAGTTAAGAGACTTATACTTTAAGTACTATAAATACACTTGTACATATATATATTCTAGACACTGGCAGCGAAGGGGTTGTGAATTTCAGCAACTTAATGCAATGCAGATACTAAGAATGCTCGAAATACTGTTACGAAGAAACATCTATAAATTATAACACTGGCGCCTAAACAAAAGAAGGCAAAAAAACTGGAAGCCACATTGCAAAACCTTTCCTCCTTGTCTCTCTCTCTCTCTCCAGGCCTTAATGTTATGGAGACTAGTGAAATGTAAGTTTAACCCAGTTTGTGTTCACAGTGACTTGGGATCACAACTTAGCACAGTAGTTTACCCAGTCAAATAATGGTCATTACCATGCTTTCTCTTTGAAAGACTTGTCTGATAACCAAATGAACAAGCCCACAAAGTGTGTGAGCCTGAAACAGGAGAGCCATCAGTTTCACTGTACCTCCAGGTCTTACACATGAGCCACAAGTGTCAAGCCTCATGTGCCTTTGAAAGGAGGATATATTTATATTTTTTTAAACTGGCAGTATCTGACATCTTTTCTTTCGACAAGATCTAATCAGATAAATCAAAATTTAAAAACCGGAAAGGCTAACCCAGTTAACAAATGCCCGCAGAAGCCGGATGTGTTGGCCAAAAGGTGCAAATATTGCAGCAATGCTGTAAATGGACACAACGCAATTACATCTTCATATGAACACAGAAGAAAAAAAATACAGCAAGCAAAGAAAGACAGCATCTGAGCCAGCAATGTCCACACTACCGACCCTTTTGCCCCGAAAAGCACAAAAACCAGCTGCTTAACCTGCACAACCATAGTAAATATTACAAGAATCCTCCCTAAGAGTACTGATTTCGCTTGCAAATGTTTAATAGGTCAACCAATGGCTACAGTTGCTAAAAAAAACAGTATTCGTGGGTGTGTTCCTGTGATTAACTGGCTTTGCGTAAATTAAGGCAATGATTTTCTGTTAGTTACAATGGTCTCCGGTGGCCAGGCCACCAGGTTAAACATGAATCAGGATAATTTTACCTCAGGAAGACATAACCTAGTTGATTATCTGTTCATTTGTTTTTACCGATTACTTAATTTTAATCAGTGCATAATTTGTGTCTTAAAATGGAATTGTTTAAAAAAAAATTTTAATCTCTAAAATTATTCTTTGTCAAAGGAATATTTTTTTTCTTCAGAAAAATCCTAAATTTTAAAACAGCAGGCCCGTGGCATTTGTTTTCCCAGCTCAACGAGGCAAAAGGTTAAGACGTTTAAAAATAAACTAAATGGTATCAGAAGTTACTTTACTGATATCTCAGTTAATTACACTTTCAAGTAACTGAAAATGATGCAACTATGAGACAGAAACAAATAAATGTCAGCCAATATTTCACCAATCTTCATACTTCTCTTTTTGTTACAGAGACTAGTGTGGGTGGTTTTTTTAAAATTTATTACCCTAACTCTAAACCAGCCTTTTTCATCTTACCATCTACAGGCTGTAAATACCAGCAGGTTCTGGTTGTTCATCCATTCTGGGCTTTGGTCTTATTTAGAAGTGTAGTTTACCCAGACACAGCCATAAACACTGTCTCTTTGTAAGACTTGTCTGATAACCAAATGAACAAGCTCACAAAATGTGTGAGCCTGAAACAGGAGAGCCATCAGTTTCACTGTACCTCCAGGTCTTACACATGAGCCACAAGTGTCAAGCCTCATGTGCCTTTGAAAGGAGGATATGTATTTTTGACAGTATCTCATCTTTTCTGTCCATAAAATGTGAAAGAAAAGAGTGACGACAAATCCTGCTGCAATATATAGAAACAAGCTAAGAACCTCACTGACTTTCAGTCACAGCCAGTCGACTCCTTTTCCTTGTCAGTTTTTATTTAAAACTAATGCAATCACTGGCTCTCAACGAGTCCAGTAAATACAATATAAAGAAAAGCACACTGCGTAAGGAGTAATCAAAGGACATGCAGTCAGTTGAATGGTATTAAACAAGGTTGCTGGGATTGTGCCTAGTCGAAGAGGTGAAAGAACAGCAACCAGAGAGAGAAACTTGTAATCTTACTGACAGACTCGAGACAGGCATTAAACAAAGCATACCTCATAAATACTTGGATGAGCAGATCCCCATACTTGATGAAACTGCAAAGTAACTGGTTTAATGAAGAAACTAGCAGTAAGATTACTTTACTGATCGACTGGGTGTACGCATTGAGGCAGCCATTTCAAAAATAGTTAGCACCGACCTAACTGCCAAACCTGCTCCAGGAAAAACTGTTTTCAAATATTTTACTTTTTAGCTAGTGGCCCAAAAAAAATGTTGTGTAAATAAAAATGTGTAAATACTTCATTTTGACCTATCTGGAGAAGGACGTCACAGAAAATTGTCTCTGGCATATTATAAAGTGACAAAAAACAGCCCTAAATATCCACTTAGGAGAAAATTGTCTAAATTGCACTAAGTTGATTCTAGCATGGTGCCAGTGATATAAACATAACAATCCTTACTGAGTTAAAGCAATCAATAAGCCAACGGCAAGCTAGGCTGCCTAGGTTCACAGCTAACTTTCAGATAATGCAGAAATAAAATATAACTAATGCGCTAGTCTCCTGTCTTACCCTTTTGGTAGGGCAGCAAATGGATCCTTGGACTCCTTTGGCTTTTCATCCTCCTCTTCCTCAGCTGCAGGTTCAGCTTCCTGCAATACAATCAGTGTTGTTTTCACTTACATACTAGAACAGTAAATTGTCAAAACCCTTGCATATTATCATGATCAAAGTACACACTAGAAAATGCTCTTTTCAAAGGCATTTTCGTTTTTATGATCAATGGGTGGCAGGATTAAACAAAACTATTTAAACAAACAAAAAACAAAACACACAAATTCAACTTACTGCCTTCCCTGTGTTTGTTCTGAGCCCCCTTGAAGAGAGGGCAAGTGGGAACTTCCTAACAATGTTGTAAAAGTCGACTAATTAAGGGTGTTTTCTTCAAAGTCATCATAGTGCATCTGTCTGACAGGCAAGGAACCAAAAGTCTGTATATAAATAAGCCAGATCCGTAAAATTAATGTTCTGGATAAAGATGTCTAGAAGTGGATGAACAACCAGAATTTGTCTCCAGTTTACAGCCAGTGAATGCAAAAAAAAGAATTAACTGCTAGAATGTAAACTTAGGGGAGTGTAAATAGAACATAAATGCACACTTCAGCTGGATGTCAAGTACCGCAACAGATTGTTCAATGAATTCCTGTCTCCGAGAGTTGCTGGCCTGCAGTTACCACTATTTTCACTTTCAAAACAAAATCACCAAAAAAGGTATCTAAACCCATTCAGACCCTCTCAGCTATTACTTCAATGCTTTCTCAGTCTGATGTACTTCCAAGTAATTTAAAATTAAAGATAGCACTAATTAACAGAAACAAAGATAGGAACAAAAGACATAGTTAAAACACCATGTATAGAGTAATCCTGAAAAAAATACATTCTGAGATCATGCACCTTTCCTGTGGAAACTTAAGGATGTAGCGTCACAAACCCTGGGGGGGGGGGGGGGGGGGGGCAGAGCAAGCCATGCTATGGGGAACCAGAAGGGACCTGCTGCTGACATACGAGTTCATAAGGGGCAACCCACCTGATGGTCTGATCCGAGCATACGAACCGAAAGCAAAGAAGAAATGCTATAGAAAAATTCTTACAATTCCAGGGACCAAGAAGAAACACCAACATCCTTAATAACTGTGATGGACGGTGAAGTTTTTCAAAAAAACGAGGCACAGTTCAGTGAAGGTTGATACAAGACACTAAAGATGCACTGGCTATGAAAGCACAAGAGGTGTCCCAACGAGAGCAACATTCTCTAAAGTACCTGCTGATTGATGATGATGATAACAGTAATCAAGACCCTCATATGTTTCATATCTAAAGTTGGTATGATTTTTTTTTTTAAATTCATATTTACCTTGAAAGACAGTAGCCTTACGGCGCTGCCCATGAAACATTTTGAGTTTAAAATCTACCTAAAGTATTTCAGGATCCTCGCTGGTGCAACAGAGTTTGTGTAGGGGCTGAGATTCTTCAAGATTCAGGCTTGCGTTAGAAGTAAAACTGTGCTCTTGTGGGTTACACCCTTGTGCCATGATGTTGATCCGTTGAACACACACATTTAAAGAGATTTAAAAAACACCAGCTTCCTACCTTGGGAGCTGGTGCTGCCTTTTCTTTCTTTGGCTGTGGTGGCTGAGCTGGTTTCTTCTCTTTCTTCTTGCTGTCCCCAGCACCTGCACTAGCTCCTGCATGGATCTCCTGGTACTTCTTTGCTGCAAATAAAAGGTACCATTGAAGACCTACTACCTGGTTCATTATAACTTTCAGTAACAAGAAACTCATATGTTCAATGAATACTCTACATCAGTTTTGTCCAACACATCAATCAGGTCTATTAGTCATTTGGCAACCTAGAAGAGGTAGCCCAGTTGTTACACTTGTCTTTTCATTTCAGAAATCACTGGCAGGATAATTTATAGACTACAACAGACTGTCAGTGATTTCTGAAATAAGTAGTCCATAAACCTAAAGATCACTGTGTGGGTTCCAGGGCCCCACTAAATGGAGAAAAGAAATAATATGGCGGGGACAACAGACCCACTGACTGCAGCCCTAACAAGCATTTCGTAAGAGGCAACCTATTAGGGGTTTCCTTTAAAGTCTGAGTGCATCTGCCTGAAAGGTAAGGAACAGTCTGCATAACAATAAGCCACATTTGTAAAATGGATGTGCACACACAAGTTTTGGAACTAAACTCCAGAAGTAGAAGAACAACAAGAAATATCCGTCAGCATTTACAGCTGGTGAGCATGAAGATTTGATTTGATTCAAGAACCGACATCACACATAAAAAAAACCTAAAGGGATTAACCACCACTGGCTCTGTATTTCCACACATCTTATTTTATGTCTAATTCTAAGGCTACATTGATCCATACTATCTCAGCTGCTACATTATTTCCCTCTAGTAACTCTCGAGCCAAAAAAACTTAAGGAAAGTTAACCTACAGTACAAACTCAAGATGCAGTGTGGACCTCATGGGAGAATTCACTGGCAACCCAAAAAATTGATCTCATTAGAAATTCCTCTTATCCAGATAAGAGTTCAAGCAATATAAATGGCTGGGGATAAACAAACTGTTCATTGCAACAGAAATTCACCACACCCAAGATACCCTAAAGTGGTCTGCACTGTACACAGTGCTGAAACAAGAAGTGCCTGATACCACACAAACAGATCATGTTTCCACTAAGAGTTCAATACTTCCAAATGAAAAACAATGCCTACAAGAGAACCCTACCCAGGAAAACATGATGTGGAATGTGATGAGTAAACTAGCACGATAGGGATAACTTCTTCCTTAAAAGGGTGGTTGGCAGGTTGTGTTTTGGCTTATATTTGAGTTGCAATATTGGCATCATTTGGTCCTATGCATATGTTTTCAGCAAATACCTAAATTGGTCACCTTTTATAAGATGCTAGTGGGGAGGAAGGGGGGACCAGTGGATCTACTCTCTCTTTCTTCCCACAATGGGGCTCCAGAACCCACATGGAGATATATTCTTATCTATGTCTGGTGGCACAACGAACATGTCCACAACCTGTGTGAACTGTAACAGGTTTGGCCATCAGTTTTAATGAACCTCCAGGTCTTACACACCAGCCACAAGAATCAGGACTGGTGTGCCTTTGAGAGGAGGATTATCTCAACATGTCCATATCTACAGTGATTCAGAATTCTGACAACAACATTATTCATCCATGGTTCGTATTTGCCAACAATTAAATATCTACAGCATTTTTTTTTTAAAGTTATTCTTTAATACTTTTAGTACCCAACAATTAAGGCGGGTATAGGCCTAATTCTAAATTCTGATTTTTTTATTATTAAAAAAACATGCGGTCGTCCTGTGCGTGGCAATTTACGGCATATTTGCTTGGTACTTCCCTCCCCCACCCCCACTGTGTGTGTGGTGGGGGACAAAGCTGCTACCCCCCCCCCCCTCCTCAACGTGTGGGCTGGGAAAAGGGGTGTTTGCTTTAAAGTCGGAGTGCATCTGCCGGAAAGACAGTCTGCATCAAATAAGCCAGACCTGTAAAACGAATGTGCACATAAAAGTTTGGAGACATTATCGCCAAGTCCAGAAGTGGATGGACAACCACAGCTTTCTGCCAGAGTTAACAACCAGTCAGTGAGAAAACAAACAACACACACACACACAAACAAAAACAGAAAAATGTGCACGGGGTGATGTTAGCTAATGAGCTGTTTACCATCAAAAGTTGCCATCTGTGTTGCCAGTATCACTTCTCCTAGGACAGCCTTGAACTGGGGCTGGTTGACAACTGTTACGAACCACCTGTTTACATTAGGGAAGGGTTTGCGGAACTCCGGATCTAGCACCTAGAAAGAGGAGTACAAAGACATGAAAATAGGTATATGTGCTTCAAGAGTGACACTATAAACTGCCTCAGCAGAAACATCAGGGAATATTTATATTTGTCTGCTGCCAAACAAAGATCAGAGTTCTAATTCTTCTTCTTTGTTCACCGGCTGTAAGCTCCAGCGGAAAGTCCTGGTTTTTGTCCATTTGGATTTTAACTTTGTGCCAGGGCCAGAGTTTTGCATGCACATCTGTTTTACTGCCTGCCAATCTTCTTTTTCTTTCATTTGACTCCTCCTCTCTGCATTCATCACACACAAACTCTAGTGGAAAGTCCTGGTTGTTTGTCACCTCCTGGACTTTTTTATGTTTTATTCGAGAACTGCAGTGTTGCATGCATATCAGTTTCACAGATCGCCCTTGTGCAAACTTGGTTTCATGCCTCTCAGACGGATGCACTGACTTCAAAGGAAATTATACTTGCTACATTGACCAGTAAAGGCCCCTGGTGAACCACTATGTGTAGTGATGCACCTCTGCTCTCACCTTATTCACTTGTGCTCACGTTTTGCATCCATATATTTGGCCTTGTAGGTTTCAGTGTAAGGAAATCATATTTTTATTTTTTTTGCTGACCGCAGTGTAGATCAAGAAAAAGCATCATTTCTTCTCACTCCCATTTTTTGCAACAATGTGAATTTCTCCTAAGCTGTCGTGTCTCAGCAGCTAGACGCATGCCTGAGGGAAAAAAATAGCCTGGCTTTTAGGTCAACCCGGCCCTAAGTGGGTATCAGGTTAAATCCTAAGAAGTAAAGGTTGCCGGCATGATAGTGACCAAATCCCCCATTGAGTGCCGATTTCAAAATATAGTCTAGCCCTGAATGCCTGAAAGCCCGGAAAAGGGTTCCCCTTTTGTGTACTGTGATGCGCACTGGGTATGTTTAAAATTCAACTTTTTATGCAAAGCAGTCATAAACTCACACTAAAGTGAGAACAGTGGCACACATATCACATGAGTAGTTCTGTGATCTGTTGTCGCGTATAATGACCACAGACCTGGATGTCAGCTCAATGTCTCTTAAGTTTTCCCAAAGCTTAGTTGTCAGGTCGACTGGGCGTGACAACATGATTGGCAGCTTCTCCAAGTAATGCTAAGTCTTGCAAGACATATTCTGGGGTCTGTTCAGCACAAAGACACTGACAGATAGCTATTTGGCACACACTAATTTATATGAACATTCGTTTGAGTCTTGTGTAATGTCCAGTGCAAACACACACAAAAACTGACTGGGTCCATTTTTTCAAATGTTTGAGGTCATTTTATTCCATGAAAAATTAGTTTAAACTTAAACATACAATATAACGAATGTGGTGTACTCTGAAGTACTAACTTCACTACTTACCAGTTCATACAAACTTTGCAGGTTGCAAGCAAGACTGATATCAGCAAGTGTGACCCTCTCCCCAACAGCAAAGGTTCGTGTCAGAAAGTGGTTGTTCAGTATAGTCAAGACTCTCTTGATCTGCTCCTTGGCTTTTTCAGTCTCCTGCAGAATCAAATATACAGGCCATTAATCAGACAGTGAGACCACAACAAGGGTTTCAAAATTCCCAACCACTTTTTGTAATGCTTCTGTTTCATCATCAGTGGGTTTTCTGGGTTTCTATTTAACAGCAATCATCTACTAAATTGGGTTTTTGTTTTGTTCGGAGGTCTGAAATGACATTCTGATCACATATTGCCATGTTCCTCGGCAAGTTTTCTCATCTGGAGTTAAAAACTCAAAGTGTAGGAATGCTGCCTTGTTCATATTGTAGGCAACTATTAAATAATGATACACATAGGCTCATGTGTAATTTAAGGGCTATTTTAGGAATAATCAAAAAGTATGTCTTATAATAACAAATAGGGTAAATGAATTTGTCTGACAGCCAAATAAACAAGCCCACAACTTGCATGGACAGTAAGAGGCTCGGCCATCGTTTTAATGAACCTCCATGGTCTTACACGACAGCCACAAGCATCAAGGCTGATGTGCCTTCGAAGGAGGATAACTAGCAAGAACCTGTGTCTGCTTTTCATTTGAATACCAAATCACTATGAGGAAGTCTGCTATAACATGGAATAACTGAAAGAAGTTTGAAGTATACTTTGTGGTGTGTGAAAGTTGTTTGGGTAGAGGATTGTATATTACCGTGTGTGTGAGTACGCATGTGCAAAACTTAAACATTAGATGCTTTGACTATGTCGTTACTGAAGACAACTGCCAAAACAGTCACAGTATTTTAACCAAAATATAGGGTAGTTGTTTTTTTTCAAACCTGCCTAATGAAACCAGTATGCCTCATGCAATTAATACCAGATATCCTGCAAAAAGCCTGTAATGACATTAAATGATCATGTAACATCATATGTGCCATCTTCAGTCACCAAAGGAAACAAAATATTCCTCATATGCAATATGGCAAGCCGTAATTGTTTTTACTTTTCCTAAAGTTATAACTGTCAGTATTGCTGGGTCCTCTTAAACTTACTATTCTAGATTTTACATTACTTTGTAAATCTTACATTTATGGTTCTCTTAATGTCTTAAACCAAAAGGTTTCCATGGTTGGTAAAGACCTCACCCTTGCTATTTTGCTTGGATTTTTCCCCGTGTGGGTTCTGGGGCCCTATTGCGGTGAGTTATGAGTTATCTTCTTCGCGTTCACCAGTTCACTTTGGCGGAAGGTTCTGGTTGCTCGCCCACTACTGAACTGCAGTCCTGCTCCAGAACCTGAGTGTTGCGTGTGCATCAGTTTTACAGATCTCATTCTCTTTAATACAGACTGTTGGTTCCTTGCCTCTCCGGCAGATGCACTCCGATTTCAAAGGAAGCTCCCCAATTAGTCGACTCTTACAACATGCTTTTGGGGAGGCAGTGTGTCTATTCTTGTTTTCCCCACAATGGGGCCCCGGAACCCACACGGGGGTGCCAGTCCTATGCTGGTTGACGACTGTGTGCATCCGGTGTGCTTTTCATGCTTGGCTGTGCCGATCTTTACTCTTAATTCTCGTATCCATAGCAGTGATGTGGACACGTTGCTTCAAAAACTCTCGGAACGTCCTATCTCTCTAAGGGCACTGACAATGTCTGCGAGATCCATGTGCCAGCCATCTTCAATTAATGCGGCACGTGCCAGTCAATCAGTCTATTGGTAAAGTTAAAAAGCTTTTTCATGTCTTGGGGCAAAAATAAAATCCCAAACTGCAGGCCGTGGCCGACAGAACTAGCTGTTCGACCCTACATCCTCAGGATCAAAGATACACAAGAGGTAAATACAGGCAGAAGACTAATATTATAAGGAGTTTGTTAGACAGCCAAATGACATGTCCCCAGTGTGTGTGGACAATAACAGGATTGGCCGTCTGTTTTAATGAACCTCCAGTTCTTACACACCAGCCACAAGCATCAGGACTGATGTGCCTTATATTGGAGGACCAGTGTCGCAACTTACTGTGCAGCTATTTAAATGCTGATGGCATTTTGCTTAAGACTTCTGCACTTATATTGTGTCACGCATGTACACAGCAAGTATACAGTCTATTAATAATCTTTACCGTATTCAACAAAATAGTTTCTCCAACTGTATACAGCTGCACTTAAAAAAACTGCTGGAATTATCTCAACTGACTACAACCAATTGATACTAAGAGTCTTCTTTCATTCGCATAAAATAAATTATCTATATCTGCAATGCTATCTCTAGTATAAATTTCACTGTCTTTTGTAATTCACTAAAGGGCCTGTAAAGTTTGACTTCCACAAGTGTCTCTTTTGGCCAGAAGTTTTGCCTGGAAGATACTATGAGTATTGCGGACTCTGAGCCTCCCTCAAGGACAGAAAGATATGTAAGTATATTTTACCCTTAACTTGTAAGGAAAGAATATAAAATACATATTGTCATGTTTAAAAAGAAATGTGGTCACCCAACTAAAGAAATCTATAGAAATATCGCATCAAAGTCATACTGGTTTGCTTGTTCAAAATGAATTTTTTTTTTTGTCAACTAAAGAAATATCACATCACACAATAGCTTGCTTGTTGAAAAAAAGGTGTGGTCAACCGACTAAAGAAATTTATAGAAATATCACATCACAAAGTCACACTGGTTTCCTAAGTTATAGTGATGGTGAACATATTTATGCCTTTCAACTGACAGCAGCCTCCTGTAATTTATACTTCAATCCAACCCAAAACTGCTAAGACGAGAAGTATAAACGCACTGTGCTTGTGTGACCATAAGAGAAGATTTCAGCAGCAGTCTTTGCTCAATAAAACAAAACACAGACTGCATGTTTGCATTGAATATCAGAACTTCATCTTTTCTTATACAGTTCATGGTGGAGAGACACTGAGATTTTTGGGTTTTCTTGATTTTAACTGTAAATTTGCCTAATTCATTTAATGTGCTGATGAGGGCTTTCTAGCCATATCGCTCACTTGTCGTAAATGATGTGATAATGTGAATCTGACCAGGTCTACCTTTCATGTGGTCTGATATTTTTTCATGATAACTGCATAAAACATACAAGCACCTTAAAAATAACTAACAGACATCAAGAATTTTTTTTTCAGTAGAACATCTGGGAGGAGGGCGAGAGGAAGACCAAGAAAGAGAAGGATAAATTGTGCAGCTGAAACCTGCAAAAAGATAAATCTATCACCCAAGCCATAGATAGAAAATCATGACAAGGTCTAGTGAGATGATAAAAGATCGACAACATCAAGAAAAACAGCATCAACTGTCTGTAAGCAAACTACATTCATTCTCATATCTAAAAAAGTTAAAGACAAAACAACAACAAACAAAACACTACCCCACCTGTTTATTGAACTGAGTGATGCCCAGGCAAGGAAAGATCCATGTGCAAGATGCAGGCAAGATTTCATTGTCACTGAAACTGATCCACTGTTGAATCAGAGCGGCATCCTTGCTGTTGGCACCGTGCAGCTGTGAGTTGGACACTAAAAAAAGAAAGGTCAACAGTATGTTAATTTACAGAATTACAGCTGCAAAAAAAAAAAAAAAAAAGGCCACTGTTATCTGTATTATAACTTTTGTTGTGTAGGCAAAAGGAAAAGATGGATGTAGTGTCTTTGAGACAGGGGATTTACAGCCACACGGCTAGAGCAGTTCCCAAAATGCAAGTTAGGATTCTGTTTTTGTGTGATGTCCTGCAAATAACTGCTGAATCTCAGTTGTATGCTGAACGTCTCACTCATCACAGGCGGCTCTTTTTGAAACCAGCAGGAAATGGTTGAAAGACCTGCGACTTATATGACTTATTCAAAACTAAGTGTCTGCATGTTAGGCTGCTCTTGTAGCAGGTCTCCATGTAAAATGAGTTCTGCATTTACACTGTCCACAAATATACAAAGCAAGCATACAAATCAATATTCATCAGCAGACCCAACAACAGCTTCTCTATGATTTTACCATAAATTCATGTGACATTTTCCACAAAGATGCCTTGGGAGGTTTCAGTGTGTAGTATATGGACAACAGTCTTGTATTTTAGAAAACACACGCAAGGCAAAGCTCTCTCTCTCGTGCTTCCTAAACTGATAAGTATGGTCTTTGTTAGCAGACATCTGAACTTTTCTCAAACTGTCCAATATGAAAGTATTCTAGCAACATTAGCAACAGTCTCAGACCACTACCACTGAGATAACTTACCATAATAAGCAATGGCATTGCTTTCTGAAAGTACAAAGCCATCTTTGCCTTCAAAGGCAGGGACCTGTTAAAAATAGATTTGAATTAAAATGAATTCATGGAAAAAACTATAAAAATGTCTTGAAAAATATGAAATCATAAACAGAACTATGCATTCTTTTAACAATATCACAACATTGAAATCAGAGAAAAAGGAAAGGCAGAGACAGTCTAAGAGAGGATTCTAGCTTGGCATTATCGTGTAGAATATTTGGCTATCTTCCGAATAAGGGTCCCAAATTATCGAGGTCAAAAATATACCCTAACAGGGCCTCAGTCACATGTCAATTTCAAACGTCCGGGGACTATACCACCACAGCCGAATTGCGTACTTCTGGCGACTTCCGCCACCGCCGAGAGTATCTTCCACGGCATGAATTGGGGCTAAACTAGATGGCTGGGACTCATGAGCAAAAAAAAATGAAGAAAGCTGCAGGAGATGCAATAGCTGCTGCTTGTGAGTCCCAGCCATCTAGTTTAGCCCCAATCCGCGCTGCGTGAGTGGCGTGGGGGATAATCTCAGCAGTGGCTGAAGTCGCAGGAAGTTTGCAATTCAAGTCGCCGGAAGTCCGCAACTGACACATGACTGAGGCCTTGTTAGGGTATTTTTTCGGCCTTGAAAATTTGAGACCATTATTCAGAGGATAGCCGAATATTTAATGTGTAACAGAGTTATTAGGTCATAGCTTATTTGTTAGTAGGCACAAAGTTCTGATGTACTGAAAATCAACAAGTTTTGGCAGCCTTGACATTCCCTTTTCCATAATCTTCTTTTCCTGACAAAACAAGCTATTGACATCAAACTGAGGTTGTCTGGCCTTGGCCTTCTTTCTAGAAGTTTTGAAATGCGTTTTTCATCATGTGACCCAACCTTGTCTCACTAGTAAATATTTTGTTGTCGTGCCCTATCAAAGCAAACACAATTGTCCTTGTTTTTTAGAAGCTTCTATGACCTCAATTGTCAGTTTACTTACTATATCTGCGTAGAATAGCATGATGAAATCTGATGCAATCAAGATAGAGCAGTCGTTCATATGTAACCTCGAAGACAGTCACTGGAGAGCAGACATGAAACAAGACATCGAGCTACAGAGACGACACACAAGATACATGGATCCCTGAAGAACAGAGATACATTAATTAGGAACACTATAGAGATGTTAGAGTCGACGATCAAGCCGTTAGTACCAAACAGCACTAGAAGCCAGGTGGCAGTTACAGACACTAGAATCAGTTAAAGTAACTAGAGATGAACACAACGCGAACCTACGAGTATTTGGCCATAGAGAGAACACAGCGCTATTCAGAATATCATTGATATTGTTTGTGACATTGTTAAAGTATCACAATAAAGACAGTATAGACAAGAACAGTTGTTTCCAGACACATTATAGAAGCATCAGAGCCACGTGAGAAGCATGCAGCTAGCAAGACATCATTATCATCATAACCACTAACGACACGACCCTCTTTCTCCTCGTCTATAATCTTCCAATTGACTCCTCCTGTAGCAAACCTAAAGACGAACCTGGGTGTGACATCAACATACGCAACGAAGAAGAGAGCTGTGCTACAAATGTTGACTTTGTCAACTTTATATTAGAAAAGATCTAACAGTACGTGAGTACAATCACAGAAAGGATGGATATGACTAGAACACCAACCACCACAGCATCAATTATATGAAGATTCCATTCATTATTTATCAATCAAAATCATAAATGAAGAACTGAGAAAGCAAACAAAAAACATTCACTAGCAAACATCAAAAGAAGAAGATGGAGATTGCTTGCACATGCTGACACTTTGAGAAGGACTGCACTCCCTCAGATAGAAAAAGATGAGCATGACCTAAGAAAACAAAAAAGCCACAGAAGAAAGGGAAATAAAGGATTTACAATAACATGGAATAACAATAAGTAGAAAACAGCAGACCGACCACACCAACGGAGATAACATGTGAATGCCTTACGTATTAACAGCGACAGGAAGAAGTTATAGATT